>MU159043.1:406212-430804 GCA_015888305.1 Antheraea pernyi | reverse complement strand
TCTTATTTTTTCTGCTAGATTCTATTTTCAATTATGGTGATTAAATGACCATGACGATTTACACAAATTCTCTACAAAGCATCAGGGTGACACGGCGCATACGTTGGGATATTCTGGACTAAAGTAAGATCGCAATAATTTCGACTAGAATATTAAAAAAAAACTGTTTTAACCGAATAAGTCAAAAGTAATATTCCAACGTTTTGAAACGTTTGAAAATAATGAAAATCTTTCGCGATTACAAAAAGTTACAAAATAAATTTAATTTTCGAATACTATAAAGGTGGTCAACTTTGATAAATTAGAATAAATTCGTTATTCGTTAAATGTTCTGTAAAAATTGCATAATAGACCTACGAAAGTTCTAGAAACCTCGACAAATTGATTATTAAACTTGTAAAATTTTCGATTAACAACGTTTTTGCAGGTTGAGAATGTTAACAGCTTTCGTGATGTCACCGTGGGCTTTTAAGAGTTCGCTGTAACAATCTTCTAAGTCGACATAATCACCAACCGACATCTTGATGCTGAGCAACTTGATAGCATTATGAACATCCCAGTCACAGAAATCAAGCGCTTCCAAACATCGCTCTGGTGTCACCTGTCGTTGAAAAAATATATTTCGAATCATTCGTGTCTTGAATATCCAATACATTTAATTGTTTACGGTAAATTAGCGATATACCGATAAATTGCATTATAATTACGTGTAAATAAAGAATAATCGAAATTAAGAATTTAATGGTTGACGATCCGAATCTAATAATTTGATTCGAAATCATTTGAATGAATTATTTTAAAACAACAAATAAATTATTATATACATGTTTATTAAATAACAGTTTTAATCGAACACCATAACTGTTTAAGCTCCATGCAAAAGAAAGGAGACTTTATCATGCAGTGGTCAACAGAAGTTTAAAGTGGGAACAGAAGTTTAAAAAAAATAGCGCATTTATTACAAAACTTTAGCAATAATAAATTATATAATGTTATTTTACATTTTTTTCAATTGTTTTAATATTTAACACCACAAACTTATGGAGGCCGGCATGACAGCGGCGACCGGTGAGTGTATCTCTTGGTAGTCGCCGTTGTTTTTAGATTATACTGTGCTTACCATCAGGCATAGTAAAGTCACTTTACCGTGCTACGAGTAAAAAAAAAATATAATTACGACATTTGGGTTTTTAACAATCAGCCGAGGGGTTTAATTGAACTCCAATCAAACACTATTCGTACGCTCACGAGAATTGTATATTATTTGGAAATTAAAGTGAACGAGTTATATTTTGACAGTTTTTGTAGTCAATGAACAAAAGATAAGCAGCGGGTCTTCATACTAACACTCTCGTTGAACACTTTCAACATAATTCTAACTTCATCGGATTCGACACCCCGTTGACGGCCGCAAGGCTTCAGATCGGCAAACTCTAGTAAATCCTCGACGGAGACGTAATCTGCGTAATATTCATTATCATCAATACATAGTATAAACAAAGTCCCCTACCGCGTCTGTCTGTCTGTCTGTTCGCGATAAACTCAAAAAATACTCAACGGATTTTGGGTGGATAAAATGATTCATGGGGAAGGTGTTGGTATATAATTTATCAAGATTTTTTTATAATCCGAGCGGGACAACGTCCGCCGACGGGCCCGCTAGTTATTAAATATTTTATTTTTATAAAGCTGAAACCTGGATAAAAAACAGGGCCTGGATATGTGAGAAACCTGTGTTATTAATAATATCAATGAAATCCTTTTGTATTGAAATATCTCTGCTACTTGAAATGTTCAAATCTATGTAACTGATACTGGATTCTTTAGATTCGATGTTTACCGACATAATTGGGATTTTGCAGCTTAATAACACTTATAAGTGAGACTATTTAACAATTAGACAAGTTATGATATGTTCGTTTACAAACAGCCTAATCCTTTCCTTCTATAAATAAGACAACTATAATGCTATTTGGGAAACTGGTGAAATGAAAAGACTTCTATAAGTCTATAAGTGATATAAAAATATATATATTCCCTCAGATTCTACTTCAGGTTTCATTGTATATGTATATAATTATTCTGTCCCTGTGTATGTGACTGAATTCCTTCTAAACGGCTTGACAGATTTTGATTAAATTTTTCTTGTGTTCGGGTGGATTCAAGAATGGTATAGATTCACAATTGAAACCGGTAAGTGACGCTGCGGTTGAATTTTAGGATTTTTTTTATTACCAAGGCAGGACAACGACCACCGGTTACCCCTAGTTAGACTTGTAAAGGTATTATAAATTAGTTTAGCATCTAACTGTGAATAAAAGCACTTTACATTTGTTACAGATACTGTGCAGTTTACCAAATTAAAAAAAAAACTTTATCCATATTGTTACAAAAAAATTAAATACTTGGTTTAAAAAAGATCCCTAATAAATGCACCGCGCTCGCCCGAGGCAAGATCGCGTTATCTCTTTTCGCAATTCTAACCTAACGTAACCGAAGCGCGACAACAGAGCAAGATGGCGAACATTCAGCGACCGCGGTGCGTTTAATATGAGACGTTTTTAAAGCCAGGGTTCAATACGTATTTAACTTTTTAGTAATAATACCGTATAGGTTTTAGGCTAAACCTATTGGGAATGGCTATTAAGTATATCTGCCGGAACACATCAACAGATGCTTGACGACAGGTTTTCTACTTGAATGTGGTGGTAGCTAGCCAAGCGGACTTATGTCCGGTTTCTGTGTCACATTTATCAGTTCAATAGCGTTATCGGTTTGATAAGTTGTCAAATTGGGTTTCTGAACACACGAGCATACGATAAACCTCCGTTAAATTTAACTGGCCAATCTGGGCGTTTATTTATTCGATAACTTTTGTTTGACATTTTTAAATAGTTTTTAATATCTTGACAATGACATGTAATTGACGAACAACTAACGAATTGAAAAATTTAGTATCTAAAATAATTAAATTTATAAATAAATTGATAATAAAATTAAATTAAATCATCTACTATTTCTAAATAATTTTTTAATCATAATACTATAAGTTAATAACAATTTTTAACACTCTTAAAAAGAGCCCTCTAGTGAACTAGTTATGGATTTCATAGTTATTTAACAACCAGTTGTGTACTCAGAAACGCGACCTGACTATGTTATTGACCTAGCAAGGTCTTGACAGCTTCATCTGATTACTAAGGCGAGCGCTTAAGTCACTCAGCCGATTTTATTTGACAACTAGCTCAAAGGTGCACGGCACACCTCGGCTTGGGCTGTTGCCTGATACATGCAATTCGCGACTTATCTGAGCTAACCTATGTTAAACTAACTATTCAGACATGTATGAGTTATTGAAACTTATATGTGTGTGAACTAAGCATACATACCTCAACAACTCATATATATTTCGTATCGAATAATTTTCTAAACTATTTCACTTTGATAAGGGAAAAAATAAAACCCTACCACTTGCATGTGTAAGCGTGCATGTATAAGCGTGTATGCGTGCGCGCGTGTAGAGATGATGTGTATTTTTTTTTTTTCGAACTGACTACGCTATTGACCAAGCAAGGTCTTAACAGCTTCACCGGACTACTATGATATGTGTAATGTTGTCGCAGTGAGTAAGATTTTGTGTCACTGTATCGCGCGAGCAACGCACTCGAGAGCTCCAGGCCGAGGGAACGGATCTAGGCTTGAGTCGCTGCCGATCTCAGAAACACATTGACAGTTTATCTTGTGGATAACTTTATTGCGTCAATAACTAGTGATAGTTTAACCGCGTACCTCTGAAACCGGGCATTAGAAAAAGAAAGAGCCACCATGCTATGGTTTCATAACGATGTCTTCCTTCGCCGGAAGCTTTAAATCAGTCGCAAGGATTCGAATCTACTTCCATCGACGTTATATCCAAACACTGTATCGCCAAAACCATCATCGCTTCATTATATACACGAAACATATTCATGTATATGTGATAGATAAAACAAGATAATCTTACACTCGACTCATTATTTAACTAACTAACTAACGTTTAAAACATTGTTCGATTATCTTAAACAGCATGAATAACTGTTGTACGACGACATGATTAGTCCGGTGAAGCTGTGAAGACCCTGCCAGGTCACAATAGCATAGTCAGTTCGAGAAAAAAAAGCGTTAACGATGTAAACAAGTAAGTGTATAATACTAACCTTTAACCAAAGCGCTTACAATATTTTCATCTTCATCATCCTCGTTGTTATACTGATTAATCGACATTCCCTGCCCGAGGGATGTCTCAAATCGAACACTATTCGAGTCTACTGAGTTGGGGTTCAATTTCTCATCATGCCTATTCTGAATAAGTGCCACATTAGACTCGAGATTCCTGTATGTGTTTTGATAAATGATCGTTTTAACGTTGTTTGAATTATTGGGAATCGGTTCCAGCTCGATAATGTCTGGTTTATTAAGAATCTTCAGTGGATATTTACGTATATGTCGTGGCATATCCATAAGCATTGTTTTTGTAGATCTCGGCGGTAATGGAAGTACGTTCACGATCTGTAATATTTTTTTAAAGAGTTGTACAAATACAATCGATACAGTTGTATAGATACAATCGATATAGTTGTACAAATACAATCGATACAGTTGTACAAATACAATTGATATCGTTTTAGAAATACAATCGATACAGTATTACAAATATAATTGATACAGTTGTATAAATTCTATTGATAAACCTATACAAATACAAATGATACAATTGTACAGACACAATTCTTTATTTTTAATGTTTTTTTTTTAATTTATAGAGTGCTTATATTTCTATTGTTAATCACATTAGCATACTATAAACTTCCGGAGACCGTTTTATTTGAGTATTGAATATAATTATTTATAAAACTTTATCATATCATAAAACCTAGTAATTTAATACAAATATTCATATTAATTAAACTCACCACATTATGTTCGCCTCTATCAATGGTGGGAGGTATAATAATCGTCGGTGGTGGGAGGTATAATAATCATCGGTGGTGGGAGGTATAATAATCGTCGGTGGTGGGAGGTATATAAAGGTATAAATATATATATAAAAATCGTTGATAATGGGACGTACAAAAATCGTTACTGTTTATTCAATATTGAGAAAGAAACAAATATCGAATACATTTTTAATGAAAATACTAAAAGTTATAAACTCACCGTGTCCGGATCAATGATCTCTTGATATTCATGGACCTCAACACTCTTAGGTGTTATTCTGTGATTGTCTATTTTATGTGATCTACCTAACGTGGCACTTTTAACCTGTATAGAAATAGAAAAGAATTATTTTACTTTTCCATTCTGCTTTTAAGAATGTCTTAAACACGCAGTATTTGTACGACCTTATATACAATACACTAAATGCATATAATGTTGTATTACCTCCTTCAATGTTATTTTTTATATATTAAACAGTCGTGCAATGTCACATGTTATGTTAACTAATTACTGTAACCGTTCTTAAATAGGATTGTAGCCACATTATATTGCCAACCTTATCTATTCAAATCAGCACTTAAACCTCAACTAATGGCAGTGCTGTTTGTGTCTGTATACTTGATATCTTTCTAACAATTAGTCTATAGAACGATGAGAACTATTGTGATTGTTACTTAGTACACTAAGAGCGAATTTTTAACTTTATTTCGCGATAAATATTGTTATACAACGATATAACAAACGCACTATACTGAATATGTGCGATAAACCGTATTTCAACGTTAAATTCGCATTTTATCTTAACAAATATTATACCTTTAGAAGTTAGAGACAAAATAATCACATTCAGATTTTATATAAAAAAAGACAGATTGGCTCATGTAAACTTACCTTTTTAAGTATATTTCTGCTTCTGATCGGCTCCGAGACACTTTTATGAGCAGGCTTTTTCAGACTCCTGGATTGTATGCGAGATACTATAAGTCAGTAGATAAAAATAACACATTAGTAATATGTTCATTAAAGGATTTTATATACACCAATCACAAAAATTAAGGGATGTAAAAGGAAACCAAATTTATTGGTGATTTTTAAAATGCTGTAATTCGGTAGCAAATGGCCGTACAGTAAAAAAATTAAAACAGACTGTGGTTTCAAGTGTCTAGTTTTTGGATTCAGACTGTGAAAATCTCGAACCTATTCAACTATTTATTACAACAAATAGCAATTACAAAAAATATTAACGAAAGCAAGTAGAAACGGGGCGCAATTAATATATTGCTACTGGGAGAAGTTATTGTATATGTATTTAGTTGATTATATTTGGAACTAAGTAACTGTAAAATAAGTAAATTTTATTATAGTAGTGGCATGTTATAATGGCCGTTTTGACATTTGTCCACTCACGAAGTTTCGTATAAGTTAATAACTAAGTTTGAAGGAGCAAATTCTTGATTGTCCATAGTGTTGTGCAGTTAGTTCTAAAATTTATCGATTGTATAATTTTGGGGCACAAAATTATTTTAGTACAATTATTTCTAAATTAGATATATGCATAATTATATCCCCGTCAACAAAATCACAAACAGCGCTGTTTGACACAATTCTTAATGGATTATAGTGATTAGTATATTTATATAGAACTCAACACGGCATTTCTATTCTTCAATATTCGATATTACATAATTATATCCTATATACGACCATATGTATACACAGGATCGCTGACCAGAACATCTACCACCTCTTGCAAACTCGCATCAATATTGAATGTAAAAGAAATCAGGAATTGATTATATTTCTTTTGAAAATAAATCGACATTTCACGTCACTATTGTAATGTGTCAAAACGGCTATCATAGCGAGCCGCTATTATAGTATCATAGTAATAAATAACATTTTTTAAAAACTTAGCAATTCTCTAATTTTTAAAGCATTTATAAAAAATCGACTTACAAGGGTTTTCGATTTCATCGTAATCGACCTTATGTTGTTGACTTTGTTGAGGCGGGTATGGCATTTGAGTGTCTGATGAACTTTTGAGGTGTGATGGTGAATTCGGATTAATAAGTGGCACCTGTTCCGAATCAACTGGCGGTTTATACGAAACTTGACGCGGTGCCTGTGAATTGTTAGTTAAACGAACGATATACTACACTGATCTATATATAAATAAAAACCAATTGCTGAATGTATTTCAGCGGATCGCTCCAGAAAGACTGAAATTATTCGGATATTTTTTTTTTTGTATTTGAAATGGTCAGGACAAGGTTTGTATGAAAGAAATTCTTTGAAAAGTGTACGTAAAAGTGAAATATTAAAAAACTTAGAAAAGTGTGAGGTGGGAGATAAAAGGCAGTAGGATGATCTTCAAAAATATTTACATTATTGAAAGACCGGGAGTCTGGCAGAGGTGAAACATCGGAATTATATTGTATATGTAATATGCATAAAAGGATAGTTTACGACAGAAAATAAATATGGCATAATGAAAAGAAATATTTCAAGAAAAGATGACTATTTACTTAGTAAACATGTATAGTCATTAAATACAAAAATTCAAAATCATAT
Source organism: Antheraea pernyi (assembly GCA_015888305.1). Classification (NCBI taxonomy): domain Eukaryota; kingdom Metazoa; phylum Arthropoda; class Insecta; order Lepidoptera; family Saturniidae; genus Antheraea; species Antheraea pernyi. The sequence goes on along the minus strand of MU159043.1, from coordinate 423,256 downwards.
AGCGCTGCGACATATGCTGTCGTGAAGCATTGCCACGACTATAGCTGGTCTTACCTGCTGCTATGCATGTTTCACATCAAAAAGTTGGAAAAATTTTGTTTATTTACATTTGAGAAATTAAAGTATTTAGATGATCACCAATACATTGGTATCGTTATTCTATCGAATAAGCAACTTATTAGCATAAAAGGATAGTTTACGACAGAAAATAAATATGGCATAATGAAAAGAAATATTTCAAGAAAAGATGACTATTTACTTAGTAAACATGTATAGTCATTAAATACAAAAATTCAAAATCATATAGCGCTGCGACATATGCTGTCGTGAAGCATTGCCACGACTATAGCTGGTCTTACCCGCTGCTATGCATGTTTCACATCAAAAATTTGGAAAAATTTTGTTTATTTCCATTTGAGAAATTAAAGTATTTCAACCACTAGATGATCATCAATACATTGGTATCATTATTCTATCGAATAAGCAACTTATTCTATAATATATACATTGTTTTTACTCACACAGCTAGCGGGATCTAAAAATGATATATCTCCAAAGTGTGATCCATCGAGGCCAATATGGCCCGTGTGCTTTACATCACCCTGAGGGCATGATATCATATTGGTTTGTATACTCCTTTTGCCTGTGTAGGTATGTCTCTTGACGTCAGACCGCAGAAGATTTGGTATTGACGGATTTGAACGGCGTTCCGGTTCTGGTGACAGGGACTCGAAGGACGATCGTTTCTATGAAACAAACCAGAATGAATTTTCTTACCATTCCATTAAAAAAATGATATTATTCTTTAATCTTATAATTATTCTGAATAAAAGTAAATATGACGAATTTATAAGAAATTATAAGTAAAGCAAGCATACATAGAGTTCAGTTTTCTTTAAGTTAAAATTTAAACACTTGCATATATATTTTTAAATCCTATCAAATTAAAAGTTCAGGATACATCAGGCATATTTAAATACTCACCAATATATTTTTAAAATCTATCAAAGATATCAAATTAAAAAAGATACCGGCAGATCATTTATGTTTAAACACTCACCAACATATTTATAAACTCTATCAAAGGTATAAAATTAAAGTCGACACATCAGTTATAATGAGATGGTTAGTACGATATATTCTAAACCCAGCCATTCTTTTTCCTTTTTATTTCATTACTTTCGAGTATAAATATTAGGGTGAGCCAAAAAAAGACGAACTTTTTTTTCTTGCTCTCACCCCAAAATTTCATAGGATTATATCATTCATAGCTTATTTATGATACGGAAAATTCGTTAAGAACTTTTGTATAGAGCGGCAAAAGAACTACAAAATTGCCATGTAAGTTTTTATTCTATCTTTATAGTTTAGCCGCAAAAGATTTAAAAAAAGAAAAATTATTAAAAAATCAAATTGGAAAGATCCGTAGAAATTTAAATATTAAAGATAGAAATTTGACTCAATGAATTTTTTGTTGATAATTTATTGCTTAATGAGACCTATGCATTCATTTTTACAAAATAAAATTTCTTCACAGTTTGCAAGTGACAAAAGTGTTCAAAAAATTTTTTCCTATATTATTTTAAAAATTAAAATTGTAATTAAGAGCCGTCCTTTGGACATAATTTTTGTTTCGATATATACTATGGTATTTTGGGATGAGAGCGAGCAAAAAAATCGACTTTTTTGGCACACCCTAACAAATATAGTATAACAGTACAAAACTAAAAAAAATAACATCAACCAGCCATGTGTATAATTAAAAAATATACTAAGTGGACATGTATTATAATATTTTTAGATATCTACTTGTATACAAGTATGTACAGAAATAGTAGATATTTTAAATAAATATAAGAAGGTTTTTTTTACATTCCTTACTGAGAATTCTTAAAGCTATGTTTCAAAATTTTAGGACTGAAAATTAAACTCACCTCTGATGACTTGTAAGGTTTAGTGTTTTTAGGGTCGAACATGCCACAGGTGCCCCCAGGTATGACTCCATACCACATTGTTGTTTTAGTCATATTTCTGAAATGTTTTAATCATATGTATACGAAGTTTGGATCATCCTCATATAGACAATTTTCAATTTAAATCAGATTAGTTAAAAAGCAGATAAGAGCACTTATTTTGGAGTAACATACTAGCATTTATGAGAGAAGTCAGATGGGCATGTTGTCAGCATTATTTAGTTTACACTAACAAGAATACACACCCATTTATAATACACTAGTGGGCGCCCAGAGGTCGACATTCGACCATAGTTCATTGATTTTTTAAAGTTTGAATTTTATTAGGGTTCTTTTGTAAAAGGGTATTATATTATAATATCATTGTAGAATGTAGAATGAAAAATTTTGTACATTCCTTACTGAGAATTCTTAAAGCTATGTTTCAAAATTTTAGGACTGAAAATTAAACTCACCTCTGATGACTTGTAAGGTTTAGTGTTTTTAGGGTCGAACATGCCACAGGTGCCCCCAGGTATGACTCCATACCACATTGTTGTTTTAGTCATATTTCTGAAATGTTTTAATCATATGTATACGAAGTTTGGATCATCCTCATATAGACAATTTTCAATTTAAATCAGACTAGTTAAAAAGCAGATAAGAGCACTTATTTTGCAGTAACGTACTAGGCTTTATGAGAGAAGTCAGATGGGCATTGTGACAGCATTATTTAGTTTACACTAATAAGAATACACATCCATTTATAATACATAAACAGATATAATACTAACTCTTTTCCCAAAACTGTAATAATTTGTCCATCTTTATAATCTAAAAAATTTGCTCGACGCGGTCCCTCCGCTGTTCTGTATTGTGAGAGTGTTATAACCTACAAATAAAAAAATACAAATAATTAAAATAAAAAGAGAGCTATTCGAAATTTACACATTTCAGTTAAAATTAATGGGTAACCATAATTACCTCATCAGGTCGGATAGTAGGTAATCTGAGCCTAAGATCTTTAAATTTTGGACGCTTGTATGGATCATGGGACCATGACTCGCACATCACGAAGTAATAAGATTCTGGACAGCAGTCGGGACGTTCCAATCGCTGTTGAAAAATAATTAAAAAAAAAAATCTAAACAGTGTCGCATCGAAACTACTAGCTCCAGTACTATACAATAAATATATACCTGACAATTTGGTGTATCTATAGCTTCCAATATTTGCTGTCCAGAAGATGCAGCCCAAGGTTGGAAGCCATAGGTAAACATTTCCCACAAGCATACACCAAAAGCCCATACATCGCTAGCAGACGTAAAGCGTAAATATAGAATGCATTCAGGAGCACACCTAAAATAGACCAAAGGTCATATTTTTAAAGAATGCCATACGAGTAGTTGTGTTTGAATGGTTAAGGCTAGTGGAATATATAACCGATGATCATTTAGTTTAATTAATAGAATTAACGGTCAAAGAGGAAATATGGGTATTTATGACATACAGTGAGAAAGTACAAACTTGCACATTTCTTTGTCTGAAATAACTAATAAATTGTGCATATTGAACCTATACCTTTTGCAGGAAAATATATCTTCGCACAGCAAAGGGGAACATGTACCGACCGGTATATTATTATTGTAAGTATAATGGATACATCCATTAATGAAAGGTTATTAAAGGAGTCCAGTGTAATTGCCGTTTATTGATCATAAAGATACTAAAGGAAAATACGTACAACAGTTTGATATGATAAATATTCTAGGATATATTATTGCTTCTTAGTGCAGATAATAAGAAAATTCGTCATTGAATTATGTAAAGACATCAGATTTTAAAAGGAGGTAATTTTTTTTATCTCGAACTGATTATGCTATTGATCTGGCAAGGTCTTTACAGTTTCACCGGACTACAGGTAAAATTTGTAAATTCATATACTTACCAAGCAACTGGTAATTTGAGATTCACGTTATAATTGGTTTGATAATAGTCTTTCCCAACGCCTAGAGCACGAGATAGTCCGAAATCCGATATCTTCACTTTGTTTTTATTGAATACTAATATGTTTCTCGCAGCTAAATCTCTGCAATACAAAATAAAACGCTGGCAAATTAGCCAATTACATAATTTCTTTAGGCTCATCTTTGATTTTTCTGTACATTTGACAATAAGATGGTATGGTAGGAATTAACAGATTAAAATTAGAAGGACTGGTTGTGATATTCAATTGTCAAAACATACCTTTATAGGTGCTTGGTAATAGGTTTTCAGCTTGAGATTGATAACTAGCTAGACCGGTTGCACCTTGACGTACTACTACTCTAGTTCTTAGTAAGTATATTACAACAATTATAGTGGATTAGTAATAAAATAAGTCATTTAGTTTATTTTAAGTAATACAATGTGTTGATGTAAAATTAATAAAAAAATATATTGTATCCAATATACAAGAATATTACAGTAAATCTCTTTTTATAAATTTTACCATAAGGGAATGTGCTGTTATAAACATTATTGTGAATAAAACGCCCCTATATCTATTTATAAGTCAGAAGTCACAGTTCATATCCAAAAAATATTTATCATCATTTGATAAATAAATGATCACAATGTTAATATATTTTGTATGTTTTTTGTAGGCATTAATATATCCTGCAAGGATTTTTCTGTAAACAATGAACGAAGTACTCGAATTATACATTATGTATACGCGTATTCCATTTTAAAAGGAATATATCAAAGTAATCATTTGATACATTATTTATTCCTTCGTTCGTCTCGTCACGTTCCATCACAATGTCCTCATTTAAATTTAACTTCAATGCTATAACTGCATTAAACTCGCATCAATATTTAATGTGAAAGAAATTAGGAATTGATTATATTTGTTTTGAAAATAAATCAACATTTCACGTCACTATTGTAATGTGTCAAAACTGCCATCATAGCGAGCCGCTATTATAGTATCATAGTAATAAAAAACATTAAAAAAACAGGGAAATTCTCTAATTTTTAAAGCATTTATAAAAAATAGACTTACAAGGGTTTTCGATTTCATCGTAATCAACCTTATGTTGTTGACTTTGTTGAGGCGGGTATGGCATTTGAGTGTCTGATGAACTTTTGAGGTGTGATGGTGAATTCGGATTAATAAGTGGCACCTGTTCCGAATCAACTGGCGGTTTATACGAAACTTGACGCGGTGCCTGTGAATTGTTAGTTAAACGAACGATATACTACACTGATCTATATATAAATAAAAACCAATTGCTGAATGTATTTCAGCGGATCGCTCCGGAAAGGCTGGACTTATTTGGATTTTTTTTTTTTGTTGTATTTGTAATGGTCAGGACAAGATTTGTATGAAAGAACATCTTTCATACAAATCATATAGCGCTGCGACATATGCTGTCGTGAAGCATTGCCACGACTATAGCTGGTCTTACCCGCTGCTATGCATGTTTCACATCAAAAATTTGGAAAAATTTTGTTTATTTCCATTTGAGAAATTAAAGTATTTCAACCACTAGATGATCATCAATACATTGGTATCATTATTCTATCGAATAAGCAACTTATTCTATAATATATACATTGTTTTTACTCACACAGCTAGCGGGATCTAAAAATGATATATCTCCAAAGTGTGATCCATCGAGGCCAATATGTCCGGTGTGCTTTACATCACCCTGAGGGCATGATATCATATTGGTTTGTATACTCCTTTTGCCTGTGTAGGTATGTCTCTTGACGTCAGACCGCAGAAGATTTGGTATTGACGGATTTGAACGGCGTTCCGGTTCTGGTGACAGGGACTCGAAGGACGATCGTTTCTATGAAACAAACCAGAATGAATTTTCTTACCATTCCATTAAAAAAATGATATTATTCTTTAATCTTATAATTATTCTGAATAAAAGTAAATATGACGAATTTATAAGAAATTATAAGTAAAGCAAGCATACATAGAGTTCAGTTTTCTTTAAGTTAAAATTTAAACACTTGCATATATATTTTTAAATCCTATCAAATTAAAAGTTCAGGATACATCAGGCATATTTAAATACTCACCAATATATTTTTAAAATCTATCAAAGATATCAAATTAAAAAAGATACCGGCAGATCATTTATGTTTAAACACTCACCAACATATTTATAAACTCTATCAAAGGTATAAAATTAAAGTCGACACATCAGTTATAATGAGATGGTTAGTACGATATATTCTAAACCCAGCCATTCTTTTTCCTTTTTATTTCATTACTTTCGAGTATAAATATTAGGGTGAGCCAAAAAAAGACGAACTTTTTTTTCTTGCTCTCACCCCAAAATATCGTAGGATATATCATTCATTCATCATCATTCACTTTTTTTCTTGCTCTCACCCCAAAATATCGTAGGATATATCATTCATTCATTTCATTCATCATTATGATACGGAAAATTCGTTAAGAACTTTTGTATAGAGCGGCAAAAGAACTACAAAATTGCCATGTAAGTTTTTATTCTATCTTTATAGTTTAGCCGCAAAAGATTTAAAAAAAGAAAAATTATTAAAAAATCAAATTGGAAAGATCCGTAGAAATTTAAATATTAAAGATAGAAATTTGACTCAATGAATTTTTTGTTGATAATTTATTGCTTAATGAGACCTATGCATTCATTTTTACAAAATAAAATTTCTTCACAGTTTGCAAGTGACAAAAGTGTTCAAAAATTTTTTCCTATATTATTTTAAAAATTAAAATTGAAATTAAGACCCGTCCTTTGGACATAATTTTTGTTTCGATATATACTATGGTATTTTGGGGTGAGAGCGAGCAAAAAAATCGACTTTTTTGGCACACCCTAACAAATATAGTATAACAGTACAAAACTAAAAAAAATAACATCAACCAGCCATGTGTATAATTAAAAAATATACTAAGTGGACATGTATTATAATATTTTTAGATATCTACTTGTATACAAGTATGTACAGAAATAGTAGATATTTTAAATAAATATAAGAAGGTTTTTTGTACATTCCTTACTGAGAATTCTTAAAGCTATGTTTCAAAATTTTAGGACTGAAAATTAAACTCACCTCTGATGACTTGTAAGGTTTAGTGTTTTTAGGGTCGAACATGCCACAGGTGCCCCCAGGTATGACTCCATACCACATTGTTGTTTTAGTCATATTTCTGAAATGTTTTAATCATATGTATACGAAGTTTGGATCATCCTCATATAGACAATTTTCAATTTAAATCAGACTAGTTAAAAAGCAGATAAGAGCACTTATTTTGCAGTAACGTACTAGGCTTTATGAGAGAAGTCAGATGGGCATTGTGACAGCATTATTTAGTTTACACTAATAAGAATACACATCCATTTATAATACATAAACAGATATAATACTAACTCTTTTCCCAAAACTGTAATAATTTGTCCATCTTTATAATCTAAAAAATTTGCTCGACGCGGTCCCTCCGCTGTTCTGTATTGTGAGAGTGTTATAACCTACAAATAAAAAATACAAATAATTAAAATAAAAAGAGAGCTATTCGAAATTTACACATTTCAGTTAAAATTAATGGGTAACCATAATTACCTCATCAGGTCGGATAGTAGGTAATCTGAGCCTAAGATCTTTAAATTTTGGACGCTTGTATGGATCATGGGACCATGACTCGCACATCACGAAGTAATAAGATTCTGGACAGCAGTCGGGACGTTCCAATCGCTGTTGAAAAATAATTAAAAAAAAAAATCTAAACAGTGTCGCATCGAAACTACTAGCTCCAGTACTATACAATAAATATATACCTGACAATTTGGTGTATCTATAGCTTCCAATATTTGCTGTCCAGAAGATGCAGCCCAAGGTTGGAAGCCATAGGTAAACATTTCCCACAAGCATACACCAAAAGCCCATACATCGCTAGCAGACGTAAAGCGTAAATATAGAATGCATTCAGGAGCGCACCTAAAATAGACCAAAGGTCATATTTTTAAAGGATGCCATACGAGTAGTTGTGTTTGAATGGTTAAGGCTAGTGGAATGTATAACCGATGATCGTTTAGTTTAATTAGCAGCATTAACGGTTAAAAAGGAAATAAGGGTATTTATGACATACAGTGAGAAAGTACAAACTTGCACATTTCTTTATGTCTGAAATAACTAATAAGTTGTGCATATTGAACCTATGCCTTTCGCAGGAAAATATATCTTCGCACAGCAAAGGGGAACAAGTACCGACCAGTATATTATTATTGTAAGTATAATGCATACATCCATTAATTAAAGGATATTAAAGGAGTCCAGTGTAATTGCCGTTTATTGATCATAAAGACACTACAGGAAAATACGTACAACAGTTTGATATGATGAATATTCTAGGATATATTATTGCTTCTTAGTGCAGATAATAAGAAAATTCGTCATTGAATTATGTAAAGACATCAGATTTTAAAAGGAGGTAATTTTTTTTATCTCGAACTGATTATGCTATTGATCTGGCAAGGTCTTTACAGCTTCACCGGACCACAGGTAAAATTTGTAAATTCATATACTTACCAAGCAACTGGTAATTTGAGATTCACGTTATAATTGGTTTGATAATAGTCTTTCCCAACGCCTAGAGCACGAGATAGTCCGAAATCCGATATCTTCACTTTGTTTTTATTGAATACTAATATGTTTCTCGCAGCTAAATCTCTGCAATACAAAATAAAACGCTGGCAAATTAGCCAATTACAAAAACAGTTATGAAACATTATTGTAAAGTAACAATTACATAATTTCTTTATGCTTCTCTTCGATTTTTTGGTACATTTGACAATAAGATGATATGGTAGGAATTAACAGATTAAAATTAGAAGGACTGGTCGTGATATTCAATTGTCAAAACATACCTTTATAAGTGCTTGGTAATAGGTTTTCAGCTTGAGATTGATAACTAGCTAGACCGGTTGCACCTTGACGTACTACTACTCTAGTTCTTAGTAAGTATATTACAACAATTATAGTGGATTAGTAATAAAATAAGTCATTTAGTTTATTTTAAGTAATACAATGTGTTGATGTAAAATTAATAAAAAAATATATTGTATCCAATATACAAGAATGTTACAGTAAATCTCTTTTTATAAATTTTACCATAAGGGAATGTGCTGTTATAAACATTCTTGTGAATAAAACGCCCCTATATCTATTTATAAGTCAGAACACAGTTCATATCCAAAAAATATTTATCATCATTTGATAAATAAATGATCACAATGTTAATATATTTTGTATGTTTTTTGTAGGCATTAATATATCCTGCAAGGATTTTTCTGTAAACAATGTACAAAGTACTCGAATTATACATTATGTATACGCGTATTCCATTTTAAAAGGAATATATCAAAGTAATCATTTGATACATTATTTATTCCTTCGTTCGTCTCGTCACGTTCCATCACAATGTCCTCATTTAAATTTAACTTCAATGCTATAACTGCATTGGCACCTCATTCAAATCCTCATATAAAACAATCAGAAAAGGATAACTTATTCTTCCCTTGTTAAAATTAAATATGATTCCCTGGTCCTTTTAACTAGATCTTCGAGTCTACCCTAATCATCATACAGAGAAGTAAAGAATGTCAAAAGAAAATATCCTGAATGTTAGTTCTTTTGACGTCCTACAGAAAAGTCCTTAACAAATTTTCGGTATCAATAACAATAACAAAGTTATAAACTTGCAAATTTAAATTATTCTGGTTTTTGTTTTAATTAATCAAACTATTCATGATAGCGCAAAAAATTTAGTACAAGTTTGTAACTTTATTGTTACGTTAAATTCGTTAAGGACTTTTCTGTAGGACGTCAAAAGAATTACAAAACTGCCATTTATGTTTTTATTCTATCTTTGATAGTTTAGCAGCAAAATAATTAAAATTAAATACATCATAACTGATTTTATAATAGTTTTGTATAACTTCCCCTTAAGTTTCAAGTGCACTGTGAGGATATAAACAATAAAAGATACAAAAGTTGAGAGCGAATATGGTAGTTTGTTTCAAACTTTACATAAAATATCGCTTCATTTGTTTATATTATTCACCAGGTACCCTAGTCATAAGGAATTTATACAATATCTTTAATAAACCTTACCAAAGGATTACATTTTCATAACAATGCAGATATTTTAAACGTTTTTGATCAGATGTCAGAACATGAATCTTTCATGGGCCTATCAATAAGTAACTACATAATATAAGCAACACTACCAATAAAACTAATTGTAAATGAGTTTTGTAATTTTTTTAAATTAGAAATAAATAAATTACTAAAATAAATTTAATGCAAGAAGAATTCTGAAACAGATAATTTATAAATAACTGTAATTGCGTTAGTTAGAATCTGTAAAAAAAAATTACACATTTATCATATTCACTAATCAATTAATGGTTAATTAAAAGTTCATTCAAGTATAACATATATTCGCACAAATAAAATAAAAATTACATTACATTAATTCAATTAAAAATAATTAAATTATATTAATATATACTTCTAGATAATATATTTTTACTAACCGATGAATGAGGCGCTTATTTTCTAGATATGCCATGCCATCACAGATCTGTTCAGCAAAGTTACAAAGAGTCAATACTGGAAAGTTAGGGCGAAGACTTGGATCCCGCAGACATTCTAGCAGAGAGCGCAGAGGTGCTAACTCGGTGACCTAAAAATAAAAATTACTATCTAAATTATGTAATAAATTCCAATACTCTAAAATCTCTGTTTTAAACATCGTTTGAACCAGTTAGTTAGCTGGAGTTAGTAAAAGATTAGAAAAAAAAGTATCAATTTTAACCATCACAAGCAGTTACAAATCTCTATTTTTACTTTAAATTTTTAATGCAATCAAAACATTCATCAGAAAATAATACTAATACTAAATACTACTGCTATAAAAAATATAAAAAAATATATAATTATAATATCTATAATGCAATACAAAAAAATATTCACTACTAATATGCAGCATTTTTTTATGGCATTGTATAAATGTATATCATATCTGAAAAATTTACAAATGTATTACCAGCATCAAAGTGTCCAAATGAAGAACTACACCATATAATCTAACAATGTTAGGATGTTCTATTGCATGCATCACGGCAGCTTCCTTCAAGAATTCTGTGGAATTTGATGTCATGCCTTGTCCTAAACACTTTATCGCCACTTGTACCTTCAAAATGAAGAAAAAAAATGTCATCAATATTTTAACATGCTTGTACCAGTAGATTTGTGGGATTTTAATTATCATACCATATGTTATACCTATTTGTATGATCAAATAAATAAAAGGAATATAATAAATAAAATAAAATTGTATTAATATATTACTTGTTTTCAACCAAAAGATGATGGATTATGGTAGAGCCAGTGACAAAAAATTCCATATATTTTATTCTCTGACAAATTTTTTGAATGTTAACATATGATAACCTATACTAAGTATGTATTTACAAAAGATTAGCTTTTATATATTATATTTTATATATTATATTAAGTTTATGATTTCATTGAAACACAAATATATAATGAGTTTATAACATTTGAAAATTCATTATATTTCTGCCACAAAATAATTCTTACTCTTTGATTCCCTGTAGTCCATGTTCCTTGTTGTACAACCCCAAATTGACCTACACCAAGTTGTATGTTTATTGAAATGTCTTCCATAGCTATAATGTGCTTCATGGGAACTTTAATAATAGCTTCTGTAAATTGTTCCAATTCAATAGGTGGCAGTGATTGTCTTCTCCACTGAAAGAAGGTATAGTACCATCATAAATATAAACATTGTTACTTGTTACTGATGAAACATTCATCTGAATATGAATGTAGTATAATGCGGATTCACGTAGTAAATAAATACTGGAAAGTGTCAATCTTTTTGCACTAAAATCAAGTAGTAAGCAAACAATACTTTTTTGTTATTTAAAGCTAGACCACAAAAATATTAACTCTGAATTATGCAGAATACAATGTTACACAGTAACACATATATATATTTTTAAATAACCAAAGAAAAGAAATAAGTAAAATATTTTAGTTTATATGTGAAAGTATACTAGTAACAGAAAATAATTTAATATATATTTTGTTTATAAATCAGTATTACTATCAGAAAGAGTATAATTTTGGTGTAAAGCCTACTATGTGAAGTAATAGTGCTTGCATTGTTGCGTTTCGTTAGGTCAGTGAGAGCATTTGCATGTCCGTCGCTCCGAGCAGTTAAACTGCACAGGTCCATGTGGTGGAGGTGCATTATGCTGATGCTCCCACAGTTCGTTAGGGGGAGTAACACCCATTTCCCCTTGAGGGTCAATCCTCAGGCCGCAGTTTGGGTCCCTTAGGAGGGAACAACACCTGTTGGAGGAGCAGATGTAGTGTCGATTAGACAGTCCCTGCTCCTCCGGCCAAAAGGTGTAAGAAGGTACCATGGGGCTTTAGTCCGTGCGACTCGGGCATATCCATCCTCTGCTGCCTGGCGAGATGGATATCCGTTAGGAATTCCCCCATGGAAAAAAAAAGAAGGTCAGTGAGAGGGTCGGAGGCCACCTTCCCTCCCCTGCCCTCTCCTCTTCCCTTCTCTCAAACACAGGCTGGCAACGCACTTTCGACTCTCCTGGTGTTGTTAGTGTCTACGGACAGTAGTGATCACTCTTAACATCAGCTGACCCACCTGTTCGTATGCCATTTAAAAAAAAGTACTATATGTAATCCACAAAGAAACTAAAATCTATCACTTTAATTTTGCTCAAAACTGGGACTTTTTATAATTTATAATAAATTAACATAGTTAAAGTACAACAATAGCATTGAGAATTATTAAATTAAAGTTCCTTGGAACTCATAATGGGCAAAGAACCTCAGAATATTAATTTGATATCTGCACTTCCACAGGCTTGGAATATATATATATATATATATTATACTAGCGGGCCCGTCAGACGTTGTCTCGCCCTGATTATAAAAATGAAATGATGACAGTGAAGTAAAACATCATAAGGAAAACTGAATATTTTAAAAAATGTACTTATAACAGAAAATAATACGAACCAATTAATTTCTCTATATGTGTTACAGTAAATAGTTTAAAAATGTATACTGCAAGATACTAACTAACTTCCTCTTTTTTTTCCTGATGAATCCTTTTAAATTGGCAAAGTATGGATTTGGAAAATATTTGTCATATGCCTTCTGATACCTCCTCTTTTCAGAGCAAGTAAATCCAATTGACACCAAGTCATCCTTTGTTATGTATTTTAGTTGAGAAATTTTTGTGATTCTCAATATATCTCTGAAAACATTCCCTAGTTGTTAGATCAATTTTCATACCAGATGCTAGCTTGATAGGTTGAGAAAGGAATAAGGACAACTAATAAAAAACTACCTATACTATAAACAATATAGTCAATACAAAACTTAACATTGTAATCATCGTAACAGTGTGGCAGCTACACATATTTTGTATATATTTGCAATTCTTAATATTAGAAGTTTTCCTGTTTTTATTTTGACCAAATAGTTTCCATACAAAATGTAATAACTATAAACCAAGAGTTTTGTTAAAATGTAAATTTTCTAATGAAGAATGTACAATAAACTTATAGTATAAAGTTTTCAAATATGCAAAGTAATCTTAATTCATGACAAGGATGGATAATTAGTGAAACTATAGATTTATCCAAACCTTAAGGTAAATAAAAACTATTCGAATTATATTGGTAATATATTAACATTTTAGATAGGTTAACTACTTCAATAACAATAAAACCGTCTATATGTATATAAAGAAAAGTTTATTATCCATAATTGTATACTTATTTCAAAACGCTAGTAATAATGATATACTGCGTTCAGTTTTATACATACCTAAAAGTCCTTAAATAAGACAAAAGATCTGCGTCTCTAAGGAAATATTTCAATGGGTCTCGATCGTCATATAAATAGTCTGAAATAAATAAAACAAAGTTTACATATAATTCTGGACAGTATCGCATTAACATTACTATGAAACTTACCCATTATACTGTTTGGAAATTTAACTCATTACAAATACGTGACTGAAGTTTGAAAATAAGTATAAAAATAAGAATAAAATTCATCAAACCAAGGAAAAGTTGTCGGCATCACATACAGTTAGTACCACAGAATAAAATATAATGTAGTACCACAGAATAATAATACTACTAGCAACGGTTAGAAAGCCTGAAGTACTCTGTGGGTTAGTGAAGTAATTCACAGAGTAGGTAACATAAATAGAGATATCACTCGGTTTTTCAAATTAACGTATCGAGGCGTTACAGTTTAGAACGAATATCGGCGAGCTATAGACGTATATTATATACTTGTGTTAAAGATCGGAACTGCATAGGTTTATATAAGCATTTAATCATTTATGTTATTATGAAAATATGTTTATTATCTAGTTCTAAAATGGCAGACGGCCTATTTCATGTTGAATAGTTATCGTCGCCCATGGACAACTGCTACACCAGGGGCATTACAGTTGGTTTTTTTTTTCGATTTGACTACGCTATTGACCAAGCAAGGCCTTAACAGCTTCACTGGACTACTAAGGCGAGCGCTTAAGGCACTCAGCCGATTTTACTTTGAGCATTCATTACAGTTGTGTTGCCGACTTAAGTGTGTTTATTACAGAAAGAAATTTCTATTTATTAAAAAGAAAGAGGAGTATAAAAATATAAAGTATTTAACTTTATTATAAGATATATATTTACTTTAATGAACTAATATTAAAGTACACTTTTTACACCTAATCGCTAAAATGTTGTTGGTCACGCAAAATAACAGTGAATCCAAAATTACACAACAGCATCATCTAGTGATAAACGCCATAATAAAAAGATAAACCATAATAAATTACTTTGAAATAGATAACAAAGAATGGAAAATACCGTAATATACATATCGTGTATATAAATTACTCTGTGATAGCCACCATAGATAATATCTATCGGTATCTTTAGTCCAATAGAAATTTTTTATGGCTATTTCAATTTTATAAATATACTAATTACACCATTTTAAAGTATTAATAATTATATGGCGGATTTAAAGCTATCATTTGATCAATGTTACATGGCTTAATAACGAACAAGTGATGATATAGTTGAACATACAGTAGTAATACGTTACGCTTAGAAAAACATAAGTTCTGCGTTCTAGTAGTCCAAACATGCATTTGACTTGAGACTCTTACTCACTAATACCTCAAAGTGTACCATCAACCCTTATAACGGGATGACACGGGATTGCCCAGCCTCATGCCGGGCCTCCTATGCTATAAAGATACAGCAAACTGATCATACATGTTTACTTTAGAGAGACACACATATGCGTACTTTAATATGTCCTTCAGGAAAGGAAACAAATGTATTTTGAATTTGTCAATTTTGGTTAAGGTTTGGTTAACTTAAAAAGAAAAAAGTTCCCTTACTGATCCACTTTAAACTTTTCTTTTTTTTTAATGTGGAAAGAAATCCTACATTGGATATATATTAAAACACCACCTACAGGTTTGGGGAGCGGCGATGAGTTGTCAAACTCCAACAGACTACAAAATCCCCACGGGATGTCTTCTGCCGCCCTAATAGAGTGTCATGAGGTCGAGCAAGGCAAGTCAAAAGACACCTCGGCGACAAAGTCCAGCGCAAACGCCAGTCCGCAACGACAGCCTGGACAATCTACCTATCCGTCAACCGAACCAATGCAATTGAAAGTCAGCTCCTTGGGCCTTTTCCCTCTTGATTCGACTTGAGAGTCAAGAAGTCGTCTCCTCCTACCGCCTGTTTTTACAGAGGTTTCCTTCGCCCCGCCGCTCGAAGGTCAGCATTCTGACACTTTTTAACGTGGTTGTCTCCCACGGCAACTTATTGACGAGATTGTCTTCCTTTCCCTCTGACCGAAGGCACACCCTAGTAACTTTTTAACGTGGTTTTCTGCCACGGTATGTTTTTAAGGAGGTATTCACTCTCCACCCTCCGATGCTGAAATGGGCTCGTATATGAACCGAGCCCCAGGAGTCTCCAGCCTAGATCCGCAGTGTTCCAAGAGACAGGGTCACCTTGTGTAGGATGTGGCTCTTCACCACGCACTGATGGAGGAGGAGGCAGGCTAAGGTTCCTCTAGATCTCAAAGGACCTCTCTCTCTGATGTGTGTGGGGTGTGTGTGTTGGGGTACAGTGTAATGTGCATAATACAGTGAAGTTAGTTAATACAGTGTCACTGTATCACGCTAGGAGTATGTTCGAGTTCTCTCTTTCCGAGAATCAAAGCTAGTCCCGAGATGTGGTTGAGCGGGTTGTGCAATTCGAATTCATCGTACCCAAAAAGACACATGCCTTAAGAGAGCTACGTCTAACACTGTCGGTTGACAGTTATCCTGATAGTGAGTGGGTACGGGAGGAGCTAGCGGAGAGACGGCGTCTCAGGGGGGACGCCGTCGAAAGGTGGCAGCAGGACCTGGCGGACGAGCGGTTCGGGCGGTTCACAGTGGACGCCGTCCGCCCGGTCCTGCGGGAGTGGACAACAAGGGAGTGGGGCTCCCTGACGTTCCGACTGGTGCAGGTACTCACCGGACACGGTTGTTTCGGGTGGTACCTGCACCGGATCGCACGCAGGGAGCCGACGGCCGCCTGTCACGAGTGCGGCGCTGACGAAGATACCGCGCAGCACACGCTGTCTGAGTGTGCTGCGTGGGGGGAGCAGCGCCGCATTCTGGCGGTGGCGGTAGGACCGGACTTATCGCTGCCGAGCGTGGTCTCGGCCATGCTCGGCAGCGAACAGGCTTGGCGAGCGATGGCCTCCTTCTGCGAGGAGGTCATCTCGCGGAAGGAGGAGGCGGAGAGGGCCCGCGAGGCAGACCCTCAAAGCGGCCGTCTCCGCCAAAGGAGGACAGGCAAACTCCTCCTGCCACCGTAGCCGGACCTGAGGGGATGGGCCAGGGGGCCCATCTCCTCATTGCACAGGTCCGGCGGACGAGGGGGAGCAGCCGGTGTGTACCCGGTCTG
>MU159043.1:352838-377640 GCA_015888305.1 Antheraea pernyi | reverse complement strand
TATATATATATCTAAAACTGGCGGGTCCGGCGGATGTTATCCCGGCCTAATAATAAAAAAGCCAGGACAGAGTATATACCTAAACGTTTCCCATGAATCACTTTATCTACTGCCGAAAACCGCATGAAAATCCATTCAGTAGTTTTTGAGTTTATCGCGAACAGACAGACAGAGAGATGTTGCAGAGGACTTTGTTTTATAATATGTAGTGATATAATAAAACTTTCGGTAATTAAATAGAAGGTACATTTGTATAAAGTACATAAACGGGGATGAAAATGATAATAAATAAAAATATATTAGCTCACATGTTGAGTACAAAGTCAAAGAAAATGTCCAGAATTAAACACGTAAAAAAGTAAAGATTCGCCATTCATGTATCGATGCACTAGAATTATGATTAAACTAAAAGCAATGACAACCGAAATTGTGGATTAAATATTAAAACTTTTTGTTTCGAAAAACGAATATTAAACACATTAAATTTATTTATGTTCACAAACAAAACTTTTTATTGTAAGGTTGAAAGGGTTATCAATAATATTATATTTTACGTATTAGATATAACATCTTACATCAATATGAACAAACAAACAAACGGGTTATGAACTTGAAACATGCGAGTCCCGGAACTGTATCTACACAATATTTTTTTTTTATCTTTTTTACATAGTTACACAGTCTTATATGTATGAAAATTAAAATATTTGTTTTTGTACTCAACAAAAAAGACTAAGTTCGATCCGGAATTCTTTAATATGGACGACACGCAGAAAAGTAACTAGACAAAATATTGTTTGGATGTATTTTCTTTTGATCTACTAATCTAGTACCAAACTTTATTTCTTTGGTAGTTTTCATATAATATATAATTTAATAGTATAATCTAGTTATATTACTAGAATATAGTTGTAAGTGTCAAAACATTAAAAAAATCTTTGCTCTAAAAGTGTACAATACTTAATAATTTCACGGAACATGCTGTTGTTATCATTATCGACCGCATTTGCTCGTAACGTGCGTAAATTAGAAAATACGTACTAATCTCTGTATTAAGTGTGACATACCACTTTATCAGTTTGAGCTCTGTTACCAGTGGTAACGGGTGTAAAAGCAATGAGTAGGTTTCGAGTGTTCGTAACGGACAGAAGAATTTAATCTGATCTTCTGATCTGATTAAATTAATCTTCCTTTTCAGTACGGCTGCTTTTTTTCTAATTCTAAAGTAGTAAGTAGATCTATACATAGATGTTTAAATAAGTCTTTTAGAATTGTATCATTCATTGTATCTCGGTGAACTGCAATGAATGGTAATGACAACTTCCGTTCCATACGATACCATCTCCATTGTATCGTTTCTTCAGTAGAAAGTTACGAAGTAGTTTTTTAGTTATTTTAAAAATGTATAATTTCAATAAAATTTCTACTTTGTATAAATACTAGCTGATACCCGTGACTTCGTCTGTGTCGTTTATTGCCTTAACTATATATCTTATGTATAGAGTAAATAACCAGGTAGTCCGGTGAAGCTGTTAAGACCTTACTTGGTCAATAGCGTAGTCAGTTCGAAAAAAAAAGGAAATAACCATACGCAAAAAACCGCTTGCCCACTATTCTACGGCAAGAAAAACCACATCGCTGATAAAACTTTAATAAAACTGATAAAGTTTCTTAAAACTTTAATAATTTTGTTTAGATAAGTACCAATTGTCTAGGAAGTTAAAAAAAACGGTCAATATCATATCAAGTACTTTTTAAGTGATGTGCGCACAACGACCATTTTATGTATAGAAAACAAATATTTGCTTTATTCGAGAATTCGGTTTGATAACATTGATAATAGGTTTTTTATATATCAATGTTTGACAATTACCATTAAGTACTTATACGTTATTACTGTACGCTATTTAAGAAGAAAATAAATCTTTGTTTATTTAATAGACATAATTTCTATAATTATTTCAAAACTAAGTAAATATAATATGACAAATAACAATGATATTAATTTATAACGTAAACTATAAATATATTATTGAGCGGGGAGCATCATTAAAATATTTCCCATTATTTATCATAATAACTTGATGATTTTTTAATTGTGTTTGTTGCGTTTTATTTTTATTAATGGGCTATATGGATAATTTAAGTATAATAATTATATGTGACTACATCCATTGAATTACTATACTAAATATTTAACCTTAAAAAAAAACACAGGTTTATAAAAAAAATCAGTTGTACTTAGAGCGCGGTGTAAGTTATCTCCAAGATAGCTTTCAAGTATTCAAGAGTTTGAACTTTATAGACTTATAGCTTATCCGTAGGCTGTATTATTTTGTTAGAGGCACTCGTCTACAGAAAGTACTTTGTGCACGGAGGCAATGCATAAGTGCGGGCGGGGCGTTGCAATTTTATTTTACAGTAATAAATATAATATTCTATGCGATACTAATTCTAACGTCTGTATAAATAAGTACGGTATCAGATTAGTATTTTTTTATTCTTTATAATAACGTGTGACATACGTTTTACTTGCCGTAAATTTAGAAGTAGGTACTGATCGAACTTATTAGAATAATTGTTCGTATGTGTTATTGATATTTACTCGCACCTTGATCGTTTCACTCTGTACTCTGTTTAATAATTGGTCGGGTAAAATCACAATGGATTCACGTAAGGCTTAATATTATATTGATAACAGCGGATGTTCATGTAACTTGGTGGTGCCAATTCTGTTGTTTGATTCAGTGTAGTGTGTATAATGCTTGTCTATGCGTGAATCAGTCCAGTTACACAGTGAAGACCCATCAGGACGATAGCGGTAGTCAGTTCGAAAAAAAAATCTATGCGTGGATCTGTAAGAGATTATATTGATCTTATCTGGTTCACTATTTTTTTTTTATGTATGGCAAACGAACAGTTGGGTCACCTGATGTTAAGTGATCACCACCGTCCATGGACACTAACAACACCAGAGGAGTCGCAAGTGCGTTGCCACCCTTCGGGGGGAAGGGTTAGGGGAGGGAGAGGAGTGAGGAGAGGGGAGGGGAGGTGGGTCTCCGGCGCTCTCACTGACCGAACGAAACGCAACAATGCAAGCACTGTTACTTCACGTCGGTTTTCTATGAGAGGGTGGTACTAACCCGGGCGAGCCGACCCATTCATGCTGAAACCAGTAATAGTTTCAGCGTGGCTCTACCACCATTGAAACTAGTGTTTATTGTAGTTATGAACTTTATATTTTATTATGTCTTTTAGAGAAGATGAGTGTACTCAATATCATTACGTAGTATAAAACAAAGTCCTCTGCCACGTCTGTCTATCTGCCTGTTTGTGAAAAACTCAAAACCTACTGAACGGATTTTCACGCGACTGTTCCCAGTAGATAAAGTAATTCATGAGGAAGGTTTAGGTATATAATGTGTCAAGGTTTTTTTTTATTATCAGGGCGGGATAACGTCCGCCGAGCCCGCTAGTAAACAATAAAGTGTAGCATAACATCACTTACTGGCGAGTTATAATAGTAGTGTAGTATAGGAGTAGTATAAAAATGTCCTCTTGAAAAACACTTAGCTTTGTCAGCTCTCATGGTCATCGTTAGCATATGGCTCGAGTTTACAAACATAGATCAAGGAAAGATAGATTACGGATATAATTTATTGTAAAACTTATGTTAAGAGTGTACTCTGCTATTACTCAAAAGATGTTTAAAACATATAGAATGAAATTAAACCATTTAACCAGTTCGTTCTTCACTTGGGTCCGTCAAGGCGGGCGAGATAACCCACTTACTTAGCGGTACTTGGTGGTCGGAGAACTGTCACCGATAGATACTGCTTAGGAAATAGACCGTTTACTTCGCTACTTGATATTATAAGAAAAGTATAGAAACTTATAGACCTTCCATAGTAAAAAAATATTTCAGAATATTTTCATTTCAAATTATGTTTCACAGTTATGATTTTATTCCTATAATTATCAGTCACTTTAATTCACTCTCTTTCATAACGTCGAACACAATTACGAGTAATTATTAAATATAACATTTGTATTAACGCCGATGTCTATTTCTGATTTATGTAAAACTAGCTTTTTCCCGCGACTTCGTCCGCGTGAAATAGTCACTTTTGGGCTAACGCTTACATACAGCGGAACCTCTCAAGAGGAAAAAAAAAACAGAATTTGAAACATTCTTCATTAGTGCTCCGCTCCTATTGGTCTTAGCGTGACGATATATAGCCTATATTCCTATAACCTTCCTCGATAAATGAGGTATATAACACTGAAAGAATTAGTACCATGGACCATTAGTTCCTGAGATTACCCCGTACGTCACAAACTCCCAAACTTTACCTCTTTATAATATTAGTATAGAATTAGTATAGATTATTATTACCCTGTGTCTTCCTTCCGATGATTTTGATGTTTTATGTGAAATACGCTTATTGTCCGGAATGATGGTGTGATGTATTGTTGATTTTGTAATTCTATCATTATTGCCTAGACCATACGTAAAGATTGCCGTATGTAGAGTGATCTTTTCTAGGGTACAAGTCTTACAAACCGCCCACGTCTTCCTTCGCGTTAATTACAATACCCAATTCAAGGGAAGGGGAAAGTGGAAGGGGAGTAGAGGTGAGGAGAGGTGGGTCTCCGGCGCTCTCACTGACCGAACGAAACGCACTAATGCAAGCATTGCTACTTCACGTCGGTTTTCGGTGAGAGGGTGGTACTACCCCGGACGAACCGACCCATTCATGCTGAAACCAATAATAGTTTCAGCGGGGCTCTACCACCATTAAAATTATTAATAATAAAATAAATTAAAAATATTCCCTCCATTTTTTATCTGTATGTGAGTAATGTTTTATTATAACGTTTAGTTTTTGCAGCCCTGGAAAAATAAAAAAATTATAGAAAATTCCAAATATAAATTCTGTCACAATTACCATGCAGCTCAGATCGCAGATTATAACTGATTGATTTGTATTCTACTAGGCGGTTCCTAGGAAACACGGAAGATTAGTTAACTAAGAATATAGTATTATGTTGGATAATATTACTATTGTTAATCCACATTAAAAAAATAAGAAGAGAGAATAAAGAGGTGGAGAATTGAAAACCATAGCAAACGATTACACGAGCCTGTTACAGCCTTCAACTTAAGAGGGTAAAATCAAGCTACGATAAATCGGAACAGTATACAGTATCTTTTAAAAATATATCATATGGAAGTTAGGCAATTTTAAATGCACTGATATACAAAAGAAGAATTTCTGACGCTGATAGTGAATGAAAAACGTCTCGCACGTCGTTTTTTTTGTTTTAATGGTTGAATCATTCAAGCAGAAAGTATTGAACAAATAATTCCGTAATCTCAGCTTTGATTGAAAACTTTTTGTTATCTCTTGTATTTAAGCTACCTTGCTCATACTGATTTTAGTTTTTACGACTCTATGTATGACTATAATTGTGTTAGTGTGTTGTTGATTAACATTAGGTAATTATCCGAACTTAAGTTAATTATTTATTTCAATTTAAATAAATGGTACATCAATTTCGTGTGTAAAATACCTGCTCTTATGTTTTAAATCGAGTTTAACAAAGTAACATTCGAATTAGCAATAGTACGTTAACGACTTTTTTGATTAAATATTTATGAAACAATGGTTGTTTAAAGACATTAAAAAAATTGTAATTTGTAAGTGCTATACACGTTTACAGCTTTAGTACATGCTCAGCGTCCTTTTTATTATTGTTGGAACGGATGCATTCGTTTATTAACTGCATGCAAGCGGACGAAACAACATATGACCTTGTGTAATATTTTCTCCATAGTTATATACTATATAGCTAGCTGCTCGCCACAGGAATGTAAAAGTTTTTACTGTTTTTTTAGGTATTCTAATCGACTTGACGGCACGAAAGCCTCGAGTAAGTTTACGTCATACGTGCACATATTAAATTGGTAACAATATTAACTTAAAATCTCCATCGTGAGTCGTTCGAACGTAATTTCTCATCATCTGTTGTGACGATGATTACTTTAACTTGAGCCTGGATACAGAATTCAGCAACCTTTTTAATTTTCAGAGAAGCTACCGATTGGTCAGTATCTGAGCAGTTATAGGGATAAGGATAAGGAGGTCTATAAGGATAGAGAGAAAGAGAGAGATAATGATATGATAGACATTTTTTAGACACATATAGTATACTTTCACAACTATCTACAAAAATAAAGTTTATAATCGTAAATTTCCGAAAGTTATTATTCATCGTGTCTTTCAAAATTTTCTCACAAAGTAACAATCGAAAAGCGCGTGTTTTTGTGTTAAAAAAATGACCGGACGGTCTCATTAAAGTGTGGCCGGTTAATTATAACGTCGTTTGGGCCTAAAAACTAATAATTTGTAATTAATCCTAAGATATAGTATATGAGATATTAAATACCTACCACAAATTATGATAACTATACACATTATTATATAAAAAGTATCTTGGAGATTTACCTGTATATCTATTAACTATTATTATTTAAAAATATCTGTTAAAGTTCTGTTACCTCTATGTCTGTATGTCTACGTCGATTAACTTAGAATTGGTTTCCATAATGAATCCGAACTCACGGTGATGGTAACCATGACACGCTAAAACTTTCAGTATCTTACAGTTTTTTCTAGAAATTCATCCTGCCCCTTGTAGCGTTAGTAGCGTATTACCTTCTTTGATTAAATAACTTACCATCAAGACTATTTATAACTAACTGATACCCACGACTTTGTCTACTTTGTTTATTATATTAACCATAAAGTTTTATATGAAAAACAATATTGAAGCCAAAAATTGCTTTCAAAATTGCTTAGTCAAAAAAAAAAATTCGTTTACTTCTCTCCTGTGCATGCGCAACACACCGCTTGCTCGACTTTACATATCGCTTAACGCGTAAAGCACATACAATTGGTATTTTCTTAAACATTTAATAACTCGAAATTAAATTATCGCGATAATCATTACTTTAGATAAGAACAAAGTATCTAGAAATCAAACAAAACGAACTTAAAATTTTCTCGACACAGTTTGCGTGTTGTACCCACAACGGCGGGTTTCGGTGTCATTTTATTTATCATTACATAGTATAAAACAGAGTCCCCTATCGCGTCTGTTTGTCTGTCTGTTCGTGATAAACTCAAAGACTATTGAACGGATTTTTATGCGATTTTCACCAGTGTTTCACGAGGAAGGTTTTGGTATATATTTTTTCAATTATCAGGGCAGGACAACGTCCGCTCTCGCGCAGCACACTCTCTCTGAGTGTGTGGCGTGGGACGATCAGCGCCGTGCCCTGGCTGCGGCGGTAGGGAACGATTTCTCGCTGCCAGGCGTGGTTTCGGCCATGCGAGGAAGTCATGTCGCTGATGGAGGCGGCGGAGAGGGCCCGCCAAGAAGATCCGCGAAGTGGCCCTCTCCGCCAAAGGAGAGAAAGAAGGAGGGGGAAGCGGAACGCTCGGCCCCTCCCATAACCGAGCCAAACCTGAGGAGATGGGTCGGGGGACCAGGGGACCAGGGACGAGGGGAGATGACTGGTTGCGTACCCAGTAGTCTCTCTATAGTAGGACGAAGCCTGGCGTTCACTCGCCAGGCTGCCGCAGGGGTGGTTTCTCAGGTATATAGCAGGTTCGATCCCTGGCCGCCCCTACCATGCGGCGGACGGTACACCGTGGGGTTTTAGTCCGTGCGAGTCGGACATACCTCACTCTCTCCCCCGAGAGGGTGGCGTATCCATAAAGGATTTCCCCACGTAAATAAAAAGAAAAAGGACAACGTCCGCTCTGCCTGCTAGTATGGGTAGGTATAAGAAGATATAAAACATTAAGAATAGTGATTTTGTACTAACTTTATAAAAACCCAACAAAACTCGAGCCTCGAAATACTTGTGTATTTATTCTCAGTATTTTTGTTTTAATGAGTCTAGGTAACTGATGCCGTATCTTCTACAGATAATCTTATGAGAAAATTATAAGGAACTCACGTCGATACTTTAACGTTTTTTGTATTTTTATTATATTTTACCAAAATCTTTTTTTTATTAAATGTAGTCTGAAAAAGCTATGCTGCTTTATTACGTTACTAATTAATTTTATTATAATTCTACAAACATTTACTTATTATGGAGTTAATTAAGGTCAAATTTCCTTGTAAGAAAAAATAGATTAGATCACGTGATATTGGGGCTGTATTTTTTTGTTACTGGAACTTGAACGAGACTATTCTTTTTTTTTCTTGGATAAGTACTAAGTTAAGTAAAGACTGATTGTTCATAGTAACGTAGTCAATTTAATTACATTCTATATTAAAATGTTTGATAGTGTTCATGAATTAATTTTTTTATAAAAAATTCGGACACGATGATACCATATCATAATAATAATTGAGGTTAACATCGTAATGAAATTTTATTTTTATTTGCTTGGTGTTTTATATTGTTATACACGAATGCGTATTGTATCGATTACTTTTTTTTAAAGTTATAAATAACTATATAATTAACTTTAGTCACCAAGCAAATGCATGACGACCTCGTTTTGTCAGTTTTTTGTAAAAGGATATCAAAAAATCGGTTAGTGATTTTGTGGTTATTTGAATAGAGTTCTTGACACGATGTCTAGGGAAACATTGTTAAGGGATTAATATCTCATAATAGCGTTGTAGAGGCATACTGTCTCTCAATAAGAATATATTTTATTTTTTTGTATTTTAGTCACACAGTTCAGATTTACACAGCGACCATGGGACTGCAATATACATTTGACAGTGATGAGTGACACCACTCCGTTTGACTCCGTTTAGTACACGAGTGAAAATATCTTGGGCATTTTTGATTACACACGGATCACAATTTAAACTATTTTCGAACCGATAGCAGCCTCGTTACACTCACTTTATAGCCTATATTTATCTCGAGGAACGAGAGAGTTATTAACATATTCGGCATCATAACGCACGGTTAAGAAAACAATATATAATATTATGGTAATTATTCTTATGTAATGTCACTTAAACTAGTTCTTACTAAATTAGTTTTTGACTATTTAAAAATATTTGTTTTATGAACGTAAAGTGTAACTGGTGTTTGTGTAACAAGCGGTTAGTTACATGGAATGCCGTGTTTATTATACAGGTGACTAGAATTCTTGTTTTGGTGTTACGGATCCCTAGTAGAACTCATAAATACAGAATACCAGTTATCGGTGATTTCAAATGGCAATGGACTTATTTGATGGGGATCAAATCGTTTTGCTGTTGTTGTAATTTTCTTCGTAAATCTTTTTTTATATAGTTAACCATTTAAAATCAGGCGAAAGTGATGAGCTGGAACCGTATAAACTCGTTCTAGCTTAGTATGTTGTCTGACTTACAATTTATATGGAGATTGCTCCGTTTTTCAGAGTCGTAACATGATGTTAGATATAACCTGCTTTAAATATATAGCTACTCTAAAATGCGAAAATATTTTTTTAAATATGAATGGGTAGTTACAGATATTGGCACGTTGCAACTAAAAACAATCTCTTGAGATTTATAATAACAATATTGATAACTGATTTGAAATTAAACATACAAAACAACATGAAGATAAAGATACAGAAATAGACAAGAGTGGTAGAGGCATGCTGAAACTATTACTGGTTTTAGCATGAATGGGTCGGCTCGCCCGGGGTAGTACCACCCTCTCATAGAAAACCGACGTGAAATAACAGTGCTTACATTGTTGCGTTTCGTTCGGTCAGTGAGAGTGCCGGAGGCCCACCTCCCCTCCCCTCTCACTCTCCCACTCCCTCCCCTAATCCTTCCCCCCAAAGGGTGGCAACGCACTTGCAACTCCTCTGGTGTTGTTAGTGTCCATGGACGGTGGTGATCACTTAACATAAGGTGACCCATCTCTTCGTTTGCCACATAAAGACCGTTGTATACTTCAATTGTTACTAATATTACATGTATGTGAAATATGTAAACGATATAACTTTTTTCACTTTCTGGTACAAACGAATCTTAAAGCGGTACGATAGCAATACTGTCCAATGGTATCTTCATAACATTTCTTTTAAATAACCTGTTAGGTTCACGTCGTTCACAAATGCCTTTTATACTTCTTTCACTGTAATTTGATTGTTAAATTAAACTTGTATTTCATAATTTGAATGATGGCAAGATAACGAACGCCTTGTTTTGACATTCTGTATAAATTTATGAGGTAAGAGCTAACTTACTAGCAAGTGCGTTAGTAGCAATATTATAAATACCAAAATACGTTTATCTGAATGTATGACTATCAGTCACCGTCAAATGGTTCTAATTATAAGGATATTTTGTAATACAGGATCAAAAATAGGCGCAATAAAGCGATTGCACACCAGCTCTTCGTTTTATGGAGATACGCGACACTTATTAAGTTATAACAATAATGTTTCTATAGAGAATGTGTTTAGTCCTTCTAACTGCTTTCTTGGACAGGTTGTGGTTGCGTGTCTGCGAAACATTTACTAACCTTTGATATAAATTTAACGGTCAACGTATAACCCCATTCGGTCTGAATGTAACCGACCGAATACGGTATTGCATTTATAAATACTTATGTAATATCAAATCTTTCTTGGCACAGGAACGCGATCAATAATTCTCGTGGTCAAGTGCTAGCCAATAAATGTATAGTGATTTCAATTTTCTGTACCTTTTACCGCACAGTAATAGAAACAAATCCACTATATTAGTACACTCCTGATGAGAATGAACTATAATGTGAAACGTATACTCGGCTAACAAAAAAAATTGCGTATCTTGTTTTAAATTCCGTCATAATAATCAGAAGCCGATAGATAAATAAAATAAACGTGTGCATCGAGGTGTAGACCGGCCCGAGAGATGTGACGACTTGAAATAATTATTTTAAGGCTTGAGCGACTAAAAATAATCTTGGGTGTGATGTCATGAAGACGAGTGTTACGTACAAAAGCGACACGCATCCGAGTATGACATCAGTTTTGTCCGTGTCGCGATCATCTGTTCACCCACAAAATTATTACCATTATTCCCACGATTGTGATTCACTGTAATTTTTTATAGCTCCGGTTCTAATAACTATCGCGGAGTATCTTGCATAATAGATAGTATTTTTATATAAATATACTAAATAAAACGGCCATTAAGAAAACTTTATCGTCGAGAAACCGACTGCTCTGAATAAATTATTTCTATAAATTCGTTCTATGTATTTTAATTTGGTTCCAAATTGACTTGTGCTATGTAAAGCTATATTTGTTGTATAACTACGTCATTGATAATGTTTTGAAACATTAGTTTGCATTCCATCCATTTGCGAGTTTAAACTGCTTAGTTACCACTTTTTTTTTCCCCGAACTGACTACGCTATTGACCAAGCAAGGTCTTAACAGCTTCACCGGACTACTAAGGCGAGCGTTTAAGGCACTCAGCCGATTTTATTTTGACAACTAGCTCAAGGGTGCGCAGCACACCTCGGCTTTGGCTGTTGCCTGATACATGCAATTCGCGACCTATGTAAGCTAACCTAAGTTAAGCTAACTATTCATACATATGAGTTGTTGAAACATATATGTGTACCAAGCATACATAACTCAACAACTCTTATATATATTTCGTATCGGATAATTAATCGTATCGGATCGGATCGGACCGTTTGTATCGGATAGTTACCACTATACCTAAACGTTTTTGTAAGGTTAATCGCCTGCTTTACAATTCCTAAGTAAACTTAAGAAATTTCACTTTTGTTAAATAACTTTAATCAGGCATTATAGTATACTGTAATTTACATTACACTATAGCCACCGATCAATAGTAGTTTTTAATGTCAGTTCGATTTTGTTTTTATTATCAGATATTGCCAAATAATTTTATAAAGAGACTAGTGGTCCCTGCGGAGGTTGTCCTGTCTTGATAAATAAAAAAATCCTAAAAGCCAACTGCAGCGCCACCTACCGAGTCCAATTCTATCTAAATCATTCTCGGATCCACTGGAACACGCACACAAAATTTCATCAAAATCGGCACAGCCGTTTAGGAGGAGTTCAGTGACATACACACGTACAGAAGAAATTTATATATAAAGATAATAAGATTTGATCTAATATATTATAATGAATATATTTATTTAAAAAAAAACATTATTAATAATAAGTAATTGATTTATGAAACTAATCTCTTTTCACTGGATGTTACGCCAAACAGGTGTCTTGAGACAAATCAGCGAAGTATATGGGTCTCTCGGGACAAAATTAATTTGGCACCACCTTTGAACACGATCCACGGGTGAACGAAGTAAAGATAAGGGGTTACAATCTCGGTGCCGATGTTCGCTGAGACAATATAAATTTATCTTGGCTGAATTATAGACAGACAACATTTCGGTCTATGTCAAGATATAGCATGCCTCGATAATACTGTCTCTGACGTTGATCTCAATTGTTATGTCCTGTGACATTCGTTAATAGGAGCCCTGGCATAGATCACTTTGTTAAATAAATACTAGGCTATGAATCAGATGTATGATATCGTTTCTAAAATTGAAATAGCGACTCGTTAGTGTAGCTTAGCGATTCAAGTTTTCAATTATAAAACAATTTACTTCAAGATGGCGAAACACGTGCTGTGGATTATTTACTCTCTTAAACGAGGTTCGGTTTAATTTTTCTATGATTTATTTATGTATTCTTATAGGTTAATCGTAAACAACGCATACTTTTATATTTAATAATGCTTATAATATAACAATGTATGAACAGACTCAACAATATGGCGATGTTTTCATTCGCCTCGTTACGTAGTTTATGCGTCACTCATGGGACCTTTATACAACCAATACCGTGCAATCCAGTGTCATCAAATTATACAAGGCGGCGATGTTTTAACATGCGGGCTTTGTGAATTCAAGGTTGCTTGCTCGTTTGAAATGGAAGGTCAGATAATCTTTTTACGATAGTCCATGTATAATTACAATGGGGAATTATCTCATATAGGTGTATGTCGAACCAGCCCGTTTTAATGCCGGGTTCTGTTGTGACTCGTTCATGACGCCGCATATTTTTAACGTAACAACGCAGACACGTTCACCAGTGCCAAATGTAAAGTTCACAAACGTAGGTTTGGCAACAGTATCTGTTGACGCGACGTATCTATGATACGAGCGAATATTCCAGGATAACTTTGAAGCCATATTTTGGGGACTAGACATCATTTATAACTGTTCATTGCTGTTCATGGGACAGGCTAAATATTAATAGTGGAGTTTGTGACGTGATATCGAAAATGTTATAACAAATGTGTATATAAAAGCGTGCAAAACAAATGAATATTGGGTATACGTAAAGCATACTTTAAGTGTTAATCTTCTATACTTATGATATAGAATGGAAATCTAACGTGTCTGTACTTCTTTGATTTTTGTGAAAAAAAATGGTTGCAGGTATCTTGAAATAAGTAATAATATACATTTCAATCATTTTTAGAAATGTCTGCCTGTCTGTTTGTTTGCACCTGCATCGCTGCTGCAGTACTGCGTTCACGATAACACGAAAATTATATAGCATATCCTTGAATAACGTTTAGTCTTGGTTTGATTAAAATCGGTTCACTCTATCAAAAGTTATTGTAATTTTAATGACGACGCGACTTAAGTACTAGAGAAAAGTAGATAAGTAAATATAATTAATACATTTAGATGATTTTATTAGTCTTTGGTTTTTTACATTAGGTTCGACGCGGACGGAGTCGCGGCCTCAGCTAGTTAATCATATAACGTTTTGGTTTCTAATACTTTTACGTAATATTCATAATGCGTAAGCCTGTAAGTTAGTTTCCCTCGTGCCAAAAATGCATATTGGTGTAAACCGACAAACACAAACATCGAACTTTTCAATAATAATATAAA
Organism: Antheraea pernyi; assembly: GCA_015888305.1. NCBI lineage: Eukaryota > Metazoa > Arthropoda > Insecta > Lepidoptera > Saturniidae > Antheraea > Antheraea pernyi. The sequence continues at coordinate 363,677 of MU159043.1, read as the reverse complement.
AACGGGTTTATTTATATGTATACTGTGTTTAAATGATATCAAAATATCATACGAATTTACTTCTAATCCTCTTGGAAAATATATCTTTGCATTCAATTGTTTCGTTTAGCTGAAGTTTTTAGGCTTTCCTATTAAATTCTCATAGTGGCCAACGGAATGTTTGCCGGATTTCGAAGGCATATCAACGACTGGGCTTGTCGGAGATCAAGAATTTTTACAAAAATGAATCATATATAGATAGTGTTTTGTTGAACATTTCTGAATGTATAAATTCTGCATGGGAACGTATAACTTTTTAATATGTGCCTTATTTAGTAAAATATGTAAAAACATTACTAGGATACGTTATATGTTGAAAAGCAATACTCTAATCACTTTTAGTGATATGATGCATATTAGTTGATATGTCGTTCATAGTACAGTAAGACTATACTCTTATTAGACCATTCATCAACACTATACTTCATGAGTTACTTTGCTTACTCTGCATACATCATGCATCATACATTTACGTTTTATATAATACTAGCGGGCCCGGCAGACGTTGTCCCGCCCTGATTATAAAAAAATCCTTGACAAATTATATACCAAAACGCTCCTCATGAATCAGTTTATCCACTGGTGAAAACTGCTTGAAAATCAGTTCAGTAGTTTTTGAGTTTATCGTGATCAGACAGACAGACAGACGCGGTAGGAGACTTTGTTTTATACTATGTAATAAAATAATAAATAATGATATCTGTAAACAAATTAACTATTTTCTATTTTGTTGTTATTGGTTATCTAATACAATAAAACATTAAATAAGTATACTACGTATAGGTCAATGAATTGCTTTTAAATAAATTGTTTTATTTGTAGAGGTATATCTTATTTACACACTTTCTGAGATATATATCCAAGTACAAATATTTAAAAACTATCACAAATTACCAGTAAACTTATTTGCAAAATTATTTTAGGCACTGATTTTATTAATTACTTTTGAAAAATAAGTTATAAACAATACAGTGCACTATTAAAAATCTCAGTTCTATTCTATATATAATCTATGTATATAGGTTGAGTATTCATTTCAAAGTATACAGTAAAAATCATTAAAAAAAAATTAAGAAATTGACTTCTTATCTCTGCCGTACCGTGAAGCTTTGGAACAATCTCCCGGCCAGTGTGTTCCCTCCTTCCTATAATATGGGGTATTTCAAGCGTAACGTTAAGATATATTTATGCAGGTCGGCATGACAGCGGCGATTGGTGAGGCGATCGGTGAGGGATAGTGTATCTCTCGATAGTCGCTATTGTTTTTAGATTATACTGTGCTCCCCATCAGGCACAGTAAAGTCACTTTGCAGTGCTATGATAAAAAAAATAATTAAAGTGATGAGGTTTGTTCGTTATATTTAGGAAGTATTAGAGTCACGAATTTTACTGCAAACATATTGAGATCTCAGAATGAATTGTAATTATGAACATTTCTCCGTTAACCGAGTCTAAATTAATTACGTTAGTTAGTCTTATTGCTCTGGCTTCACAATGATATTGTAGTTGCTATGTATCTTAGTACTTATTACATTTTTAGTAATTATTATTATTTATTTATAATCTTTATTCATAATTGGGGTTTGGTCACAAATTGACCATGTCACCCCAGTGATTAACAACAAATAAATCAGAAAAAAAACGAAATGTACACAAACAATCAATAATTTATCGGTTTTTCATTCCAACCATAACCAGCCTGTAAAGCATTCTTGCTTCCTCGGATGTCGGGAAAGCAAGGATGGCATTACATACACCCACAGATTTGAATGAGTCCTTCATTTTATTCTAGTAATTATTAAATTTTATTAAATTAAGTAATTTATTGAAAATGGTTTTCAAACTGACACGTACGTATAAGAAAGAAATAACGTAGAAAGAGACGTTGAAATATCTAAAAAGAGACATCAACGTTAGCTTTTTAAATCGCCGTTTCACTTTTCCCTTTGCCAAAGTAAACTGTAAACTTAATTATCTTATTTGCATTATCGCTATTAACAGAGTGATGAAAACTTTTACCGTTTAAGTTATTTTCTGTGTAGATAAAATACACGATATTTTTATGTATATTGATATAAGCTTACTCTCTACGTTGTCGAAAGATACCTACAATAATAGTGTTGGTAAAATTTATTTTTAGGATATGGCTGAGGTGCGTGTGATTATAAAGATATTAGGCGCTGTAAAAATAAATCGTAGATGATGAAAGCTGATTATTTAAATATGAGTAAATTATTATTAGTAAATTAATAATTATCATACACTAGCGGGTCCGACAGACGTATTCCCGCCCTGATTATAAAAAAAAATCCCTGACAAATTATATACCAATACCTTCCCTATGAATCACTTTATCTACTGGTGAAGATCGCGTGAAAATCCGTTCAGTAGTTTTTGAGTTTATCGCGAACAGACAGACGCGGTAGGGGACTTTCTTTTATACTATGTAATGATACCTTAATGCAAGGAAGGAGTCGCAATATAAAGAATTCCTGAATTTAAAGAATTTTTCGAAATTTCCTAGGATTGTCAGGTAAGATCTAATGCAAAAAAAAATATACCTTTACATTACGAATACATTTCTCAAAAACTTCTTTATAACGAATTTTTAATAATTGCAGAATATGAATGGAAATCATTATGAACCTCTATTTAATAATTTTTTCAACTTAAAACGTATCTTATCAATTGTTCCCACTTTATTTCAGAATAAACACGTTCAGACACAATGGCTACGATATAAAAAAAGTATTTCTTAAATCATTCACTTTAACAGAGTAAGCAGATGGGTATCTACGCAATGTTGATGCTAGAAAACAGGTTTTCTTACCTTGTTATAACGAATCATAGTCCAGCCTATACTCTATATAAGAAACCTCATTGTAACGAGTTACTGAGTATAACGATTTTTTAATATAAAATGCATTAAAAACACATTACATTAATTAAAATATACATTACTCACACTACTGATTGAATGACACACAACATATACACACATGTAAATAAAAAAAACGTTTCGCCATCCTTAATTTTACTCTTACGTTCCAATTACCTTTTTTCATTCTACATTCAATATTTTTAACATGACTTACGTTCCATACCTTATATGCCCTTTGAAATCAACTGGTCAAATTGTAGGTTAATTTTATAATAATATAATATGTAAATTCATAATATACATTAATAATTAAATGATAAATAATTTATCTATTATACATTTATGAAACTACTGAAATTATTATTATTTTCTTTAGTCTTATTGAATGTAAAAATGAAATAAGGTCGAAATGCGACCACTAGGCGACCATTACTAATAATAAATACATTATTCCATAACATGTTTAATAACATGTAAATATATTACTTCTTTTTTAACAATTTACGACTCTGCTTATAACAATTACTGTAGCGTACACAAATGATCAGATGCTTTTTCTGCCTCAGTTCCAGAGAACACGTTCAGTGGCGGTTGACCGTTTGAAATGCTTTAGAATGCTTTTCCGCGAACGAGGGTTCTGTTTCACCACGCTGGCTAGCTTTCTGTTATATTTCGGATTATTTTATCTGTGTATTATATAGTATAAATTAATTTTAATGTATTCAAAATAAATAAGCACTCAGATATATTGAAAGCCGCTTGCCTTTGGTAGCTGTCCTTACTTATTCATATTATAAATGCGAATGTGAGTCGGTTTGTTTGTTACGCTTTCACCTTAACTACTTAACCGATTATCATGAAATTTCACCTATACGTTGTCAAGGATTAAATTTAACATATATTAACGCCAAAGAAGCCGCGAATATATGTTAGTTTCATTTAAAACATAGAAATAAAGTTTACCTTAACAAATTAAGAAAATACATTTACAAGAAAATAAATGCATATATTTAAGGGGTATTTTAGATTTCTCCATGTATTTCTTTTTTATATAATCGTCCTAACAGCATTGTATACCGGTGTTGTAGAGATCAAATCCTGCAAGAGTACGAACGATATATATATATCTATACTAATATATAAAGCTGAAGAGTTTGTTTGTTTGTTATATTCCAAGGTGATTTACAAGGGTTTTATTTTTTCCCTTATCGAACTGAAATAGTTTAGAAAAATTATCCGACACCAAATACAGTTAAGGGCCATTGAGGTACGTATGCTTGGTACACATATATATTTCAATAACTCATATAATTATGAATATGTAGCTTAGCTTAGCTCAGTTAGGTCGTGAATTGCATGAACTAGGTAACAGCCTAAGCCGATGTGTGCCGTGCACCCTTGAGCTAGTTGCCAAAATAAAATGGGCTGAGTGCCTTAAGCGCTCGCTTTAGTAGTCCGGTGAAGCTGTTAAGGCCTTGCTAGGCCAATAACGTAGTAAATTCGAGAAAAAAAAGCAGAAACCAAGGTGATTTAAATATCTATACAAATTTACTATCTTCAACAATAAAATATTAATAATACCAAAGCAAACTCATATTGTTAAGGTATAAACAATCGGTAAAGACCGATATAAAATCCTTGTAATCACGTCAAAATCTACACTTTTATGAACAATATTTATCTATATATCAATTTGTGGTTCCATCATACTAGAATATTTTATAATTCGATTGCACTAGATATCAATCAACTTAAATTTATATTCATGTAATTTATATACAATATCAATCCCATTGCGTCTAGAAGTGAGCCTATATCTATTTTTCTATTGAAATAAGATGGATTTAGGTCTGTGTTTATTGCTTCTGCGCGTTATTTTTGTACCTCCTTTGTTCTCCGATTGCTACTAAATGCGTATAATTCACGACAACGTATTCCTATGTTCTTTTCTATAAACGTCTATTGATTTTCTAATTTATGTAAAAGTAACATCAGTATTCGGTAATTGGTCAAACTGTTAGTTCCCAAAAGAATCGTTTTGCCATTGTATACGTTCATCGTCAAGGTTACAGAAGAGTTTAAGTTTTCATGTTAGTAAAACTACCATCAGTGTTTTATAGCTTTTGATCTTAGATTGTTTTCACTGATCTGTTTTTAATGAGCTACATGTTTCCTCATGCCGAAGTTACATTGTGATTTTCCCAGTTATTAATACGAGACTTGTTATTGTTTTCTTTATGTACTATTGACGAGCTTTTTGATTGTTTTTTTTTAAATAACGAAGTTGGCTTTGAATCTTCGGAAACGTATTTCATATTTATTTTATTACATAGAATATTTATTAGTATTACTTCGTTTTTTTTTGTTGAATTCTGGCGGTTTTTGTATTTTATATATATTTTATTAAGTGAGCGTAGATATATGCACCACTACTACATTTAATTTAATATATAGCAGCCCGTTTGCGTGTAGACATGCTAACGGGGATTGATGATGGATTGTAACAGTCAGGTACAGTGCAGCTACTTTGTCTTGCTCCTATAAATGAAATATGTAACCGTATATTATCATAAGTTTCATAGTATAAAAAATGCGCTTTCTGAGAAGTATTGAATGCATGTCAACGAGACGCGAAAACGTCTCGTAAAGTTTAGTAATAACTCAGCGGTTGAGGGATATTTCCGATAACAGAAAACTGTTGTCTTTAAAATACATATTTTCATCGAAAAAAAATCCTGTTCATGGTATTATAACGTTTACTATACTAATTTTGTTTTTAAAATTGGTTTAGGTGTTAGTTTGCAATTTCTACATATTATGGTATATAACAAAAATGCTTTTGTGCGCTCCTCGAAAAGTAAATTTGATAACTTTCAAAATATAAAAACAATGTACTACTATGTATTAATGTACTACAAGTTTTGTCCAACTGCAAGACCTAGTCGAGACTTTGATAGGTCTTGCGTCAATACACCTGGTCTTGATCTCGGTTCGCTATTTATTGAAAACGTTAGTTTAAATTTTAAAGTAACGGAAAATCTAGGTAATAGCTTATACTGACGTAGTTCAACCGAATTAATTAAATCAATTTGCTAATATTTTCAAGGTATTATCAAGAAAGACTGTAATAGGTCCTCGCGTTATATAGAATCTGAAGAGTTGTAGAATAAAAACAATCTATAGAGTTTACCATTTATTTAATTATAAAGTAACCTTTAGATCGCATTTTTTAGCGGGCATTGAAGTTGCATGTATAGAAATAAATTCATAGGGAATTTTTAATAAAATCGGATAATCCGTCTTATGAATCCTCTACCTCTCAAAAATGTCTCCCGAGCTTACGGCTCTTGGTTCATTTAGCTATTCCTCAAACTAAGCTCTGGAGATCAACTGTAGATGGTGTAGAGAGGTACGCATGTAGTATCTTAAATACTATTACGTCTTCATCTTCTTTATAGTCTCATGTTTTATTTTCATTTCTCGGTAATTTTAGGATTAGAAATTATATTATGCATATTTAGATGCGCAGGCTTACTATTGCTTCCCCCATAATGTGATATCAAAAGTCTAAGCTTTACTTACGCCTTGGATTTAAAATCAAAGTAATACAGTAAATCAATTGTTCATCCTATAATGCATTTTATCTCGGGCTTCTTGGAAATCTAGAACGATTTCATCTCTACTTCGGTTCAGTTAGGTATCTTATCCAATTGTTTTACCATTGAATCAGTTTTTGTGAGTACGAAATTGAGTGCAAGTGACTGGCGATGATGAAATTTTTAAATTGATGATGTCACGGCGTCGATAGACGCAGGTTCGTATCTTTTGTAAATGTGCCGGCGCTTCTTTTTTCTAAGCCCGTCTTACAAACTACCACTTTCAGGTTGGAATTTTGTCACCAAGCACCCAGAGATGTATTCTGGAAGCTGCACTCGACAGCCAGTCTAGGTATAACGATCGAAAAAAAATCCTGTTCATGGTATTATAACGTTTACTATACTAATTTTGTTTTTAAAATTGGTTTAGGTGTTAGTTTGCAATTTCTACATATTATGGTATTTAACAAAAATGCTTTTGTGCGCTCCTCGAAAAGTAAATTTGATAATTTTCAAAATATAAAAACAATGTACTACTATGTAACAATGTACTACAAGTTTTGCCCAAATGCAAGACCAAGACGAGACTTTGATAGGTCTTGCGTCAATACACCTGGTCTTGATCTCGGTTTGCTATTTATTGAAAATGTTAGTTTTAATTTTAAAGTATCGGAAAATTCTAGGTAATAGCTTATACTGACGTAGTTCAACCGAATTAATTAAATCAATTTGCTAATATTTTCAAGGTATTATCAAGAAAGACTGTAATAGGTCCTCGCGTTATATGGAATCTGAAGAGTTGTAGAATAAAAACAATCTATAGAATTTACCATTTATTTAATTATAAAGTAACCTTTAGATCGCATTTTTTAGCGGGCATTGAAGTTGCATGTATAGAAATAAATTCATAGGGAATTTTTAATAAAATCGGATAATCCGTCTTATGAATCCTTTACCTCTCAAAAATGTCTCCCGAGCTTTTATATAAAATAAATAGCTTTCTGCATTTCTCCTCCATATAAACTTTAATTATGCCAAGTTTCACGTACATCCGTTCGTGCATTTCTCTCTAAAAGGTTAAAACAAAGTTTAGGCTTCACGTATTAATATATATGATATCCTACGAATGGATTTTCTAATACTAGTAGGCGCCCAGAGGTGGACATTCGACCAAAGTTCATTGATTTTTTAAAGTTTCAATTTTATTAGGGTTCTTTTGTCAAAGGGTTATAATATCATTGTCGAAAGTAGAATGAAAAAGGGTAATTGGAACGTAAGAGTAAAATAATACATACAGTCGAGCATAGCAACCTCCTTCACAGCCTTTTTTGAAGTCTTTTATTGACGGATGTCAAAAACGTCTTTTTTATTTACATGTGTGTATATGTTGTGTAAAATTGAAGTAGTAGTGTGAGTAATGCATATTTTAATTAATTCAATGGACTTCTAATGCATTTTATATAAAATAAATAGCTTTCTGCATTTCTCCTCCATATAAACTTTAATTATGCCAAGTTTCACGTTCATCCATTCGCGCATTTCTCTCAAAAAGGGATACAAAGTTTGGGCTTCACGTATTAATATATATGATATGCTACGGACGGATTTTTGAACGAAAATTGGCTATATGAAAGCACAGAAGCGTCGTAGTTGAAACTGTCCTAGTCCTAGTAGAAAACGGCCAGGAGCATTCGAATTGCATTGGCGGGTGTAATTACTACATACATAATAGCACCAAGTTTCTTCTGCCAAGTGAAATAAGTTTGCTTGCAATTTGTCATTTCAATCACTAAATACCATTGTTGCAGTACTTACTCGTACAAGGTACTACGCGAACGGGTATGAATCACAAGCGCATTTTTTTAGTTATTTTTATTTTCGGTTTTAGTTTATGCTCATTTCGCTAACTTTACTAGAAATACATTTTATTTTGTACTAGGTTTTTATCAGACACACACACACACACACATGTCTACGTAACTAAAATAACCTGTAATGTAAATAATATATGTAATAAATGTGTAAATCAATAATATATATTATAGCAAAGGCTTTTAATATTATAGCGGCCAACCTAGTTGTTAAATCGAAGAGCTTGCGGTTTCGATATCGATACTAGAGAATGTCTATCGATATCGAAATTGAAACCAAATACTGAATAATGCTCAAATCTCAGTTTCACTTAACTGCAAGACCGCAAGAGTCTTGCAGGCTCTGTTTTGTTCTGCATAATTTTTTCAAGTGTCATTATTGATTTTGGTTTTTATACAATTAGGCGGTTTTGATATTATTCTTGGAAAAATGTTAAAGAAGTCGAAGCCAATATATGTAAGCTTTCTATTTATTATGCTTCACGATCCTAAGGTATAATGTTTGTACACTCTTTGAAAAAAAACTCAGTGATATTAAAATGTACTAAACTAATGAATTAGTGAGTTGCGGTGCGTTTTTTATTCCATGTAGGAAAAAAGCGGCAATAGCTGGTACGTGCACTATTTCATATTGATTGAGATTTTTTAATTGTTTCTTCAGAAAACAATATTATTTTACCACTACTGTTTAGCAAATAATAAAAGCTAGTGGGTGCCCAGTGGTCGACATTCGAGCATACTTCATTGATTTTTTAAAAATTTGAACTTTATTAGGGTTCCTGTGTCAAAGGGATTCTATAATCAAAGGTTAACATCATGGCTACTCGGTTTTTTTTTCACTTTTTATTCAAATTATATAATCATAATAAAATCTATGTCTAAATGAAAATTGAAATCATTACATAGTATAAAATAAAGTCCCCTACCGCGTCTGTCTGTCTGTCTGTTCGCGATAAACTCAAAAACTATCGAACGGATTTTCATGCGATTTTCACCAGTGGATAGAGTGATTCACGAGGAACGTTTTAGAATATATTTTTTTAAGGATTTTTTCATAATCAGCGCGTGACAACGTCTGCCGGGCCCGCTAGTTAATTATACATTTGAAAAAAAACAGGCGGTTACATAAGGTGGTAAGGCGCTCAGATTGTAAGTAAACATAACTATACGAAAATAAAGAAATTTATCGCAAATTATGACACAACTTTCAATTAATTTTACACGACACCATATTTCTGGGTGATATTGAATTAAATGTAGTCTCATCGCTTAGAAAAGTAATGGATACACATTAGAATCAAATGATGAATCCAAAATAAAGATGATCTAAGTCATGGATTACTTTCATGAGCAAACAAATTTTCTCATATTGATTTTTTGGCTCATTTTTTTATTTAATCATCTTTTGAAGTGAGTTCATCATAAAAATGACTAAACATTAAAATATTGACTTTGGTAATATTGCTTTACTTTTATGACAACATAAAGCAAAGTGACACGAAGTGAAAGCAGTCTTGTCACCTAAAAATTTTGACATTTAATAAGACCAAAGAGAAAAATAATTATTTCAGTGGTTCCATAAATTTACTAAAGATAAATTATGGATCAATTAATTATTAATGTATATTATGAATTCACATATTATTATAAAATTAACCTACAGTTTAACCAGTTGTTTCTAAAGGGCATGTAAGGCATGCAACGTCAGTCATGTTAAAAATGAAATGAAAAAATGTTGAAAAGGTAATTGGAACGTAAAACTAAAATGACGGTTGTCATAAGTCTTTCATTTACATGTGTGTACGTGTTGTGTAAAATTCAAGCAGTAGTGTGAGTAATGCATATTTTAATTAATTTAATGTATTTATAATTTATTTTATATAAAAAACATATCTTTCTGCACTTCTCCTCCATATAAACTTTATCTATGCCAAATTTCACGTTCATCCGTTCGCGCAATTCGCTTAAAAAGGGGTACAAAGTTTTGGCTTCACGTATTAATATATAAGATATAATTACATAAACGAATGGCTTATGTAATAAGGTTCACTCTCCAAGAAGATTGAAAAAAAGTCTATTTATCGGGCAACAAGTTTAAAAACTGTGTACAGGCGTTTTTGCTTGCTTATAGAACTTGCATCATCAAATTTCGGTGTCCTAGAGGTTTGACGTGAAATATCAATCCACAGTTCGAACCCCGGCATGTATCGATGATTTTTTTCTGAATTCACATATTTTTAGTAATTTAAATTAGTAACACTATCGGCTGACGGTGAAGAAAAACATTATGAAGTAACCTCAACTTGAGAGATGTTCTTGTAGTAATACTGAATGTGAGAAAACACAGAACTGTGGATTTCTCAGAGTTTTTAAATCGCCAATACGTCGTGGGCTGGCACGATGATTATGTCCTTACCCTTTTTCGGGAAAAGGCCTCTGGCCCTGCCGTGGG
>MU159043.1:186380-343672 GCA_015888305.1 Antheraea pernyi | reverse complement strand
ATATGGACCGTTTATTTTGAAAGTGGTGTAAGTCCATTTTTGAGAAAAATGAGCTATCACGTAATTCATGCTTAATTTAATGTAATTTTTTTATATATAACTAGTCCGTGTTTAGTTTCTCAAAAAAATCCCATGTTTTGTACAACTTAAAATCGGTCGATAAATGAAATTGCATAATCATCGATTATGAAAGTGGTGCAAGTCCAATTGATAGAGGTAGGTGGCATAGCAAATGGATGCCGATCAGTGTTTTGTTATTTTTCATTTATTTTATACTAGCTGTGTCCCGCGGACGATTCGCATTGTTTCTCCTCCGTGTTTCCACTACTCGTAAGTTAAAAGATAGATATAAAAAAATTAGAAAAATGTATTAGAAAATGTACAGCGCATAACCTGCAGAGAATAAGTAAATTTTTGTAATCAGTATCTTGTAATGACAATGTAATTGCCGTCTAAAATAAAATTTTATGTGTTGTTATGCGTATTTGTAAACAAAATTATATTAAAATGAAGTACATTTTAAGCGATATTTGATTTTTCAAAATTGAAATTAAACGATTTTTACAATTGTCTAATTTTGAAAGTGGTGTAAGTCCATTTACAGCACATAAATATGTGTTATCGTAGTCTAATTAGCCAAAAACAAATTTATATAAACAAATGAAATGTTGATAAAACAATAGAAACAATGCCAGACCTCATGATTTGCCTGTATTTTTAAATCAACAAATTTACTAATCTTTAACTTTCTCGAAACAAAAGAAAATGGACTTACACCACTTTTAAAATAAACGGTCCATATATAAGATTATTGTTTCTCTCCCAAAATTATGTTTTATCAAAATTGAATCACATTTATTTTATAAACAACTCAAATAATAATACTTGAATGTATACTGCCAGTATGTACTCAGTAACCGAAAGATGCGCAGTGATGGGTCACAAAATACCCAACTGATTATCTCACTTACACCTACTCGGGTATATATTGTCTCGCTTTCGTACCAACAGCTATCTTATATATTTGTTTGGTCAGGGGTTAGAACTGTCGAAGCTGTCTGGCCACTAAAGAAATATCTTCTAATAGTTACCCAAATAACCATATATAAAATTGAGCTTTGAAACTATAACCGAAGTTTACAATTTATTAAGCGGTTGCCATGATATTAAGTGTCTGTGATTTCTAATATTATTCCAAAGAAAATAATGTATGAAAATTATGCTCATAAGTTGGTATTTTATGTAACTTTATTACCAGTTACCTGCTAAAGCTACGGTGACCCAAATTTTATACTAGCCCGTTATTCCTACTTATATTAGAAGTATGCGCTGAGAAGTTTCAGCTGTTATAAAAGAAAATAAGGGAAGTCTGACATTGCTCTACAAGTTTTACCACTCGTATCGCAAACTTTGTAGAAGCACCATCACTGACTATGAAATTAAAGTCACTTTTTTTTTAAATGTAGAAAATACATACCTACGCAAGCTGTATTGGGTACAACCAAGTAAAGGTACTGAATTTTTTTATTTACTTTTAAAAATTGTGACGCGCTCTGCTTTCTCATATCTATCTATACTATAATAAAACTGTAACAAGGCCAAATCTGTATATAAAATATTTTTTGAAAATTATAATCGGGGTAGACTTTGTTACCGATATAGAAGCCAAAAATAATCTTTTTACAATTTTTGTCTGTCTGTCTGTCCCTGTGAACACGCATCACTCTGAAAGTACTAAACTGATTTTGACGAAACTTGACACAGTGATAATTAATATTACAAGGTTACATTTAGGATACTTTTAGTCCCATAAAACGCAAGGAGTTCTCCAGAATAACGAAAGAAAGTCAAAAATTTGTGGTTAGTGAAATTTTGGACGGATTTTGGTAAATTTTGTTTGTGCTATATATAGCATACATATTAGCTATCAATTTAAGCTATAATGGAACGAAGTTCCTTATTGCGCTTTACACGCTTTGAGCGGATGGGACCGAAAAAAGTGTAACAAGACTGTTTTTGCGACACCTTAGTACGTTGGCTTCTTGGTTGGTTTTATAAATCTATTTGGTATAAATAAACAAAGAAATGTTTCAACCAGAATTAACGGTTCGAGTGTTAAAGTAACCTGAGCTAAAAGCTCGATTTTCATATTAAACCTAAATTACATTGGCTTTATTTTCATTACACTTAAGCATGCTTAGTGGCATGATGTAAAAAAATATGCACGTTATAAATGCAAATAGTTCTTTATACTCTCGCGAACATAGGACAAGACATGTTTGAATGCAATTAAAATAAATGAAATTAGTTTGTTGGCTACATTGAAAGCTTTCCATTAAAGACATTGTTTTGTTATAACTACTTCTATGCTTTATACGGTATAATACATCAGGCGAGACGACCATATATGCCAATTCCCTCTGGCTTCTCTTTGAGAAACGCTATCCAGTACCCATAAGAATTTAGAGCTGTTATGTATTACGAAGTAACAGCACAATGTACTGATTTTTACCTCGGCTGAGTGTCTTAAGCGCTCGCCTTAGTAGTCCGGTGAAGCTGTTAAGACCTTGCTAGATCAATAGCGTAGTCAGTTCGAGAAAAAAAACACTGATTTTTAGACGGGTTCCTTTTTGAAAATTTTCACCTTTTGTCACTGGTACACGTTATTTAATAGTAATGATTTACTATGCATTTATTAGCTATTTAACCAAATTATTTTATGCCTACTTGTTATTATTGTGCAGGTAAGTATTTATGCATGCTTTTAAGCCCGGTGATGATTTCTTTTTTAAATTGATTTATTTTGCATGAGTTCCACTATTTTGTAATAAACGTACGATTTCATTGTTTTATACTCTTTGATTATTGTTTTCCAAAGGAAACATTCTATGATTTATTATTATCTTCCTAATCTATTATTCACTGTCCAAAGTCAGGAATGATTACATAAAAAAACTAAAATATTAGTAGAAAACATGCTAAAACATTTGTTTTACCTTTCTCGGTAACTTTTATATTAATATATCTACATATCAAAAATGACCCACGATGCCATAGAAACTCAAGGGGAAGGCGTATAAAACTATAACAAGACCAGTCACGTTATATGGAGCCGACTGCTCGACTACGAAGGAGACGGATGAGACAAGTTTACATGCGGCAGACGCTAATATTAAGATGGATGAGTGGTGTAACTAGAATGAATAAGATTAAGAGTCAGTATATTAGATGATGTTTGAAAATAGCACCAGTGACAGAGAAGTTGAGGATTGATAGGTTAGCATGGTACGGGCATATTATGAGAAGAGATGATATTCGGGTAACTAGATAAGTTTTTAGTATGAAAGCGGACGAACATAGGAGTAAATTATGTGTATTAAAAGGTGTGAATACTGAGATGACATCTGACAGGAAAGAGTGGAAGAGAAAAACACGTTGTGCCGACTCTACTTAGGTAAGATAAGGGTAAGAAGAAGATCGAACAGAAATTTAAAAATGTAATTGTTTTAAATTGCAACAAAACCCAGATGGAGCATTAACTCGATGATAGTTTCTAATAATATTAACCTTGTTAATTTAAAATTATATTGTCAATATTTAAAATTGAAGCTATAATGTTTTAAAGCCGTAGGTAGTGTTGTGTTTATCAAAGTACTCGTAGTTGTAGTGATAGTTGAAAGATGTTCATAAACACCTTTGTTCATGTGAAAGTTGTGTAAACAATTTAGTCTCGTTTCTAATGTACGTTAGAAGTATATACTTACAATTTTCGTAACATGCAAAACTTTTAAAACTTTTTTTTTATATATCATAGGAGGCAAACGAACAGGTGGTTCACTTGAAGTTAAGTGATCACCGCCGTCCATAGACACTAGCAACACCAGGGGAGTCGCAAGTGCGTTGCCAGCCAGTGTTTGGAAGTGGGCTTCCGGCGCTTTTACTGACCGAACGAAATGCAACAATGCGAACACTGTTACTTCGCGTCAGTTTTCTGTGAGAGGGTGGTACTACCCCGGATGAGCCGACCCATTCATGCTGAAACCGGTAATAGCTTCAGCGTAGCTCTACAAACTAAAAAGTATAATCGATCAATGAAAGTATAGATATACCAATACCGGTCATTTTTACTCAAATGTGCGTTGATAGTTAAGCATAGCTCGTACGTGTAGCATTTCGCTTCGTTATCGCTTTTGACAAAAAAATAATAATTTAGGTATATTCATAACGCTGCTTTGATTTAAACTTGGTATACATCTGAATAATCGACTTGTAAATGATAATAATCATTACGCACTCGATAGTAGGTACCTATATGTTGAAAATGTTTTTTTTTTATGTATTTACTCAAACAAATTGACGATACTCTTATATATAGGGTCAAGTCACGCCAAATCGACAAGCTTGGGATCTTTTTTTATTTCCTTAGTCTTGTGATACTTTTTCGTTTCCCTCAAAGGAGCCTCCTGGTAAATATTCCACATTTTCAAGACATAATTTATTTTAGTGTTTTTGGTCATAACTTTCTTAAAAATGGACCAAACATGATTTTTTAAATCTTTAGCGTTTACATGGCCCGTATAGAAAACAAAATCATGGATATTATTTTTAATAATTATTTTTACATTTTAAACTTTAGTATTGAGTTTTTAAAAATGAATGTACCATTTAATGAGTTACTCCTGTTTTTTAAATTAAAGGTGCCATGTGAAGAAAATGGTCGCTCTATGACGTTGAAAAAAAACGCATTATATATTCACCATCATTGTTTATCTCATGAAAAACTTTATTAATTCCTATCATTTTTTATGTTCGTTGCGAAGATTTATGTCGATAGTACGAGTATTTATCGTTTGATAATTTGTAAAGGCAATTCACCGTAATTTATAATATCGTTTGCCATCCAACACATACATTGTATGCACTAATAATACAGTGTATTATCAAGGGCTAATAAATAAGTTAGTAAATAAATGTTGCTCATGTTGTATGACTATTTTTCTTTGAGGCGACATAGATAAAATCAGTGAAATAAATGTTGCATGAAAGTTCGTTAAATATAGATATTTTATTCGAATAAAGGTATTTTAAAAATACAATTAAGTCTCATTCGTAGAGCTTGTCCATTGTTGAAAGAATCTCTGTCACACCTATTTTTGTTAAGAATCTATTGCGTAGCATGCTACTGTGTAACCGAAGGGTGTAGTTGACACCGGGCGTTGGTAAAATAACCATTTCAACTTGGTCCTCATGTGCAGAAACGTATTATAATTCGACTTCAGAGCTGTTAATCTATACGATTAATATTATAAAGAGGTAAAGCTTGTGAGTTTGGAACGTTGTGGGGGGTAATCTCAGGAACTACTGGTCCGATTTGAAAAATTCTTTCAGTGTTATATAGCTCATTTATCCGGAAAGGCTATAGGCTTTCAAAATCGGGGTATTTTTTCATCTCGAGAGCTTCCACTGCGTGTTAGTGTTAGCCCAAAGCAACTATTCCACGCGAACGAAGTCGCGGGCAGAGGCTAGTATACTATAACTTACCTTTAGTTATATTATACTTACTATAACTGTGATACAGGCTAGCCCTGGTACAGGTGCTACAAATACAAATAATTTTTCATGTGTAAATAGTAAGTAAATAATATAAATTTAATGAAACACTTGATGAATAAATGTAATAAAATACCTATAACTTTTACAGGAGATTTTGAGTTCGGTTACAAACAGCTAGAAATTGTAGTGACGTCATAACATCAATGGATTGCGTGTCTGTTTTACTACTTCATGACTTAAAAAAAGATTTTATATTTAAATACTGTTATTTAAAATCACTTAATACTTGCCTTTGAAATAAATAAACCTCTAAGTAAATGTCATCAACAATGATGTCAGGCATATTCTTTAGGGCAGCCATACTCAAACTGCGGCCCGCTGGGTCTTTGTAGTTGGCCCGCCCGATTATACTTTATTAAATTTCGTGCCCATCAGAATAACTATGAGCACGCTGAGTAAATTAAATATTAATAAATTAAACGTAAATTACACGTTTTTTTAATTTAATACCTAAGTATTTGTAATTTGCGGCCCGCGACACCGCGAGAGTAACGTGTTTGTGACCCGTTAAAAAAAAGGTTGAGTACCACTGTTTTAGAGGATCGAAATCAACATTGAAATTTAGTTAAATGCGACAACTAATCTGGGAATAAAGGTTATATTATCATTGATGATTACATCGCAACAATGTTATCTCTTTCGTCCGTTACGATAACCGTGGACAGCGCGATTCATATTACCACGCGTGTCAGATCTTGTGTGTACATTCTATATACAGTATTACTACGTTGTTATGTTACATCGACGCACCTACGCTATTGTATGACTTTATTTATAGAGGCGAAAATATTTAACTAATTATAAAGAAGTACGTTTATGCGGATGAAACTCATATTAATTAGTACTAGTGGGCGCCCAGTGGTCGATATTCGACCATAGTTCATTGATTTTTTAAAGGGATAAATATTATTATAATAGTTGTATGTTATAATATAATTGTTGAATGTAGAATGAAAAAGGGTAATTGGAACGTAAGAGTAAAATAATACATACAGTCGAGCATAGCAACCTCCTTCACAACCTTTTTTGAAGTCCTTTATTGACAGATGTCAAAATATCGTTTTTATTTACATGTGTGTATATGTTGTGTAAAATTGAAGCATTAGTGTGAGTAATGCATATTTTAATTAATTTAATGTACTTCTAATGCATTTTATATAAAATAAATAGCTTTCTGCAATTGTCCTCCATATAAACTTTAACTATGCCAAATTTCACGTTCATCCGTTCGCCCAATTCCGTTAAAAAGGAGTACAAAGTTTAGGCTTCACGTATTAATATATATGATGATGATTTGTTGATGGCGAGCGTGCGGTCATTGGCTTATCAGTTAGCATTCGTACAATAACGTCAGATCTTTATTTAATTGGTTCAAGATTGTTACGGATCGGTGCCGTGTATATTGTCTCCTCTTTCATAAACAAATGTTGAGCGAAGTCGAATATATCAAGTTTTTTTTTATTGGGTGATATGAAAATCCTCTAACAAAAGAAAGAGACCTTATCTAGGTTCACATTATTAAGAACACGTAACTAGACTTATTACTATCTTACAATAATGAAAACAATAAAAATGAAATGATTATTTATGTATGTATGTACATATGTATGGGTATTCTTATTGATCTTCAATATAGTAAGTATATCAAGTTTATAATATGAGAGCTGCTTGGATATATACATTAATATTACAATATAAATCCAAAAGTAGGTAATCGGTTAAATATCATCATTCTTAATAAATACGTTTGTAAGTAAAACATCAATGTATAATTTATTTTCAAAACGATAGGTCTGTTACTCTTCACAATTTGTATAAAACCAGCTAATGTATTCAATTTGAGTATGAGTTTCATATATCACTGTAGTAAGCCTAATGAGCTAGTTAACAAAAAAATTGCCCCTGTACACTCGTAAATTTCTTCTAAATTCTGTAATGCATTTTTGTATCTAAATTAATTCTAAGTACTTTTTATCATTATTGCTTAGCCCCCATGGAATAGAGTAATGACATAGAGTCTAGAAAGTTCTCCGAACATCCTCTATCTAATTGTAAAAGATCGCCAAAATCGGTTCATCCTTTTCGGAGTTTAGCCCGTAACGTATTGGTGTAAAAATATTTTGTAAATAACTTTAGGCTATTAATATATTTCTTATATTATTATAAATTTGCTTTATATAACGAATGATTTAGAATTGAAATTACAACACCAAGTTGTAATACATTTTTATCAAGATTACCCTAATTTTAGTCCGTCTGTTGGGATAAGCAGAGAAAATTAGGGAAAAGAGGTGTCGAAAGGTCACCTAATAAAATTATGCACATTCTCCATACTATTCATCTCTCAACGACTCATTTGTACGTAGTCAACGAGACAGCTCCTATGACTGCGTTTCGTTTCCTTGTTTAGCTTTAAAAGACAATTTGTCATACTGGTACATACTCAATTTTAATTATATTGGTTCATGTATATCTGTCTGCTAAATTCTTTCTATGAATTGTTAATGTAAGGAGAAGTAGCCCTTATAAGTCCACCCAAAAGAGGTCTAACGAAATCTATGTAAAAAAGGCTCCATAAATTTCCCGAATGGCACTACTGTAGTTAGAGGCTATATCTGAAAGAGGGACAGTAACAGGATTAATAGTTCCTTGTTCGACCATCGGTATGTATGTATATTAAATTAAACATTTTTAATGCGTTTCTTTAAATGTTACTATCTAGTTTTCGCAGCGCCATCTAAATTTCGTACATTTTCAAGGGCACCGTTTAGACACAAAGATATTTTCACATCTTTTGTTAGGGTATGTACCACTAGATGGCACTGCTAGGTAATTTTGGGTTTATGGTATATTTGTCGGTTGGTCGTCAAAACTGTATTCCAGTATTGTGTTTTGAAAATAATTTCAAAATAAAGGTTACTTTATGTATACAACTTACACAGTAGCGCTCTATTTATATTTATAAAGATAGATTGGTAAGTATTAATTCTAACTCATATGAGAAGATACGTGCGCTGATTTAAAAAAAAAAATAGTGTTATCTCTTATATATCTACCTCTCTGTGGATATTTCTTGCCTCAACAATCTATGGCTTTTTCTGTGGTCGCTTTTATGAAAATATTTTTACAACTCCATCTAGCGTGCTATAGTATTAATAATTTCTCTTCATGTAAAATTACGTTTGTATAGTACTACTCAGTCCAACAAAATAATATAGGTGTCGTTAGTAATAACAAGATAATTTTGAAGCTTCTTTTCACTGAAAATATTCTACAATATTAAAATATCGTCTATTACAAAGATATAGCGAAGGCCACTATGCGAAAGGATACAAATATATTACGCATTATGCAAAAATAAACCTTATTTAATATAATACGACAATTAGAAATAAGAATATAACACAGATAAAAAAATAGAACACTCACTTTTATACATTCTGCTTACACTAGTATATGCGTATACATATTAAATAGTTCCTACAACGAACATATATTATGAATTGAAGAAGTATTTGTAATGCTTTTGAAGGCACTTTATCGGTGTTATGGGAATGCAAATTATTCTTGTATAATTGCGTGATGGGTGTAGAATATAGCTATATATTTATAAATATTATAGTGGGCAGTACTTAGCATATATAAAGTATGTATTTAATTAAACGAAATAAGTACAATGAAAATATAAGTTCATTTTTTAAATTATGTACCTTTTCCTTTGTCAAGGATAAAACTTGCTGGGAAACAGCTTTTAATTAATATTTTTTAATGATTTATTTATATCATATATTTAGGGAAATATATATAGTTCTTTATATTTACAAAAAAATGGAATTAAAATGTTAGTTAGTGCCTTTTAATTACAGATGTTTTTGATTTTATGTAATCTACTATACGTAGTTAATTACTCAGAAGTTGTGTACAGAATTATGTAGTTTTGAAAAAACAAACTCGAGATTGAGAAAGCTTATTTTGTATTTCTAAGAAATTACATGCGAATAACAAATATTACCCAACACTCTTTAATCAATAAAACTATAATTAATAATTTATAAACATTTTGAACGTGTTGTAATAAATAGTAATGTACATGGAAGTACGGGTTTCTTCGAATGATCCAATATAATGCTTCAATACTATACGATCACAACGGCCACAGGTAGTGCCATCTGCCTTTTAAACTGTGAACGAAATGTTCTAGTTCAAACTCCACGGTTAAAGTGTCTTCGTCGATGGTTCTTGTCTCATCTATTTTTGTTCTTGGGAACGTTAGATGTCGCTTCAAAACGCACTTGGTACTAGAAATAGAAAACAGGAAAAATAGTTTTTCCGTATAAATACCTTGATGTTAATTATATTATCGTTTTATAAACAACTATACTTCTAATATATTATTATATTTATCATCTGATGTGAGACAGGAAAAGAATATAAGCATTAATATTTTTTAAATGTATTAGATCCCTGTCACCTCATTTGACATTTAAAGTATTTATCCAAGTGGCTTTTGATGGAAAGCGTACGTGACTCTAACAATGAATTTCCGTATGTTGTTGTTTTCTAACCGGACAGTGTCGTATAACCCCTATATTATAATGTATGTGTGACTATAATCTATTAGAATAAATTGGATAGTTTTTGATTATGTGTGGTAAGATGTATATTTTTTAAATAAATAACTAGCTAATACTCACCCCGTCTGCGGTACATTAATTAAACTTTTAATTTAAGAAAGTGCAAAAGGACCATGGTCTCCAGAAAGAATCATCTACAAACATTAAAAAAAATTCCACATCGTATGGTCATAGTCCTGATTTAGTCTCGTGATTGAGTTTTAAAGGAATTGTGTTTTCGAAATATATATTGTTTCATCTTATCCTAATTTACTATATTGGCTTTTTAAAGTGGTTCATTATTAAGCTGGATATAAAGGTAAATGTCTCCGCTACGCTGTGATATTTTGATACTTATACTATACTAACTGACCCGTACAACTTCGTCTGCACCAAATAGGTTATTACCGGTTCCAATTTTCTTTCCAAACGCGAAAAATCTTAAAAAACCTAGAACCCGATCGTAGCGAAACTTATCGGGTTCAATTGTGACTCCAAACTATCCTATATATATTGGCGAGAAATGTCTTCCCGGTATCCTCTGGGTTGCCTCTCTGACCCTCACCTCCACGCCCCATTTACTATATATGTTTCCCTAAATAAAAAGTAATCTAATATACCTTTCTAACAGTGAAATAATTTTCGAAATCGGATCAGTAGTATCAGAAATTACCCTGAACATCCAACCAAACTCACAAATTACAACTTTTTAATATAGGAGTTTCATGGATATTAATTCTACCATTGTCAAGTCAGTTATGGAAGAGTCACTGTATAGATAATATTATTATTTTTTTATTATATAATTTAGTTCTTTCAGATTAGGCCACTGGGATACACAAAGGTAAAAAAAACATTACAAACATTAGGCCTTAAATAAATATATATTTACATAATAATTACTGTTACTTATTGTGTCATGTTGAAGTTTAATTTTGTTAAAACACATAAAATCAGAGTATTGTCAAAAGGATAAAATACATACCTTTGTGCCTTTGTTAAAATCAGACGGACGTAGTATATTGTTAGGTAAAATATCATACAATGAAATACTAAATTGGGGTAATGATTCTGAACTTTGCAAGATGTACTGGAAAGCACACGTCAACAGATAGAGTCTACAGATAGTAGACGCAGCAAACTTAGAACAGTCACGAAATTTATAAACCCATGGCTTACCAAGAATGTTATGATTTGCCTTTAATTTGGTAGGATACATTCCTGTTTGAGTTCTATGACAGAAACAAATCAGTCTTGTTTGCGGAGGATAAATCCTGAACATAGCTTGTATAGTGATCAAAATATCCAGTCTGGATAGCTTCTTTAGCGATAAGATCAACAACTTCATTACCCTGGATCCCACTCTGTCCCACAAACATTCCAGAACTACATAAATTCCCAAACAATGACATTGATATATATGGAATTCATTAGTTGTGATAACTGATCTTTCATTTAAATACGTCATACATGTCATAACAAAATCAAATGTAGTGTAAAAAGTTTCAATAAGAAGAAAGAATGTTTCTGCCTTGAAGGCGAACAATTTTATTGATTAAGAAAACATTTATATAGATGAAATATGATTTATATATAGACATATATAGATTTTTTGGGGCAGGAACCATCTCTGGCGTCCACGGAATATGCTACTAAATTATTATCACAGTCTGTTCGGTAGTTTCGGCATGCATAGTGAACAAACATACAAACATAGATTTTTATGTATAAAGATATAGGCTGATTAAATAAAATCGACTAAGTTTTTCCTTAAAACCAGCACTGAAATATGTTCAAGTTAGTAAACATGTTTGTGAATAAATGTAAATATAATACAGGGGCGTTCATTAATTACGTGAGGCGTTTTTGATGGTTTTAACCCCCCTGCCCATCTCGTGAGATTTGTCTCAGCCGCCTCGCCCCACCCGGAATATCACATGAGTTCTTTTAAACTTTATTTTCAGAATAAATGCGTTAGATTTATTTAAAAAAAAAAACAGATTGTTTTTACTTTTTTATTATTATTATATTTAATTACAATTACATTATGATAACATCATTTCGATATATTAGTACTACATAATTTCACATCTATTCATGGATTTAATATCTATACATAATGTGTATACATATACATATTATACGCTCTATAGAAAGTCTTAACGAATTTTCCGTATGATTAATAAAAATACAAAGTTACAATAAAAAAATGTACTATTTTTTTGTCTATCATGAATAGTTTAATTAAAGCAAAAATTTAGAAAAATGTAATTTTGCTAGTTTGTAACTTTGATGTTTTTTTTTTTCGAACTTACTACGCTTTTGGCTTATCACGGTCTTAACAGCTTCACCGGTCTACTAAGGCGAGCGTTTAAGGCACTCAGCCGATTTTATTTTGACAACTAGCTCAAGGGTGCGCGGCACACCTCGGCTTGGGCTGTTGCCTGATACATGCAATTCGCGACCTAACTGAGCTAACCTAAGCTAACTATTCATACATATACATATACAATTATACATACCTTAACAACTCTTATAAATATATCGTATCGGATAATTTTCTAAACTATTTCAGTTTGATAAGGGAAAAATATAAAACCCTTCCACTTGCATGTGTAAGCGTGTATGCATCCACGTGTGTGGAGGTGATATGTGTAATGTTGTCGCAGTGATGTAAGATTTTGTGTCACTGTATCGCGCGAGCAGCGTACTCAAGGGTTCCACGCCGAGGGAACGGACCTAGGCTTGAGCAGCTGCCGAGGGGGCCTAGTCTGGTGTGTTGGAGCGAAATTTACCCCAGACCACGGCGGCGTGATCTGTGATTACGCGGGCGTGGGCGTGAGCACGCTCTGTTTGAAGAGACAGGCTGGTACTGATCGTTCACTGTCTTTATTTCATTGGGAGGGTCGGTAAAAATATGCCGCGGACGTCTTTTACAACGCTAAGAGTTCGGGTACGGGTTCGTATTTTGCGGCGGATACCACTAACGGGCTGGGGACTTTGATGTTATTAATGATAAATCAACTACAATATTGCTGTTTAAGTATTATGTCTACCTTTGATAGTTTAGCCGCAACTTATTTTAAAAAAACACGAAATTATTAAAAAATCAAATTTCAAAGATCCGTAGAAACTTAAATATTAACGATAGAAATTTAATGTAATGAAATTTTTTTGTCGAAAATTGATCGTTTAATGAGACCTATCCATTCATTTTAACAAAGTAAAGTTTTTCTACACAGTTTTCAGGTGGGAATAATGTTAAAAAAATCCTATGTTATTTAAATTTCGATAAAGCATCTTTAAGAATTGAAATTAAGAGCAATCCTTTGGGGTGAAAGTGAAAAAAAACATCAACTTTTTTGGCCCATCCTAATAATAGAAGAATTGTTTTTCACAGATTTAGGATATTTTTTGTTCGAAAAAATTACGTGATATTTGTCGAAACCCTCTCTCACTTCCGCGTGAGATTTAGTGAGATGTGGCTTACCCCGTCTCGTCTTTGGTGGCGTCACGTAATTAATGAGCGCCGCCAAATCAAAATATAAATTACTGATACTACCCAGATATCAGTGAAACTAGAATTCGTTGTTCAATTAACTTTTGTATTATTTACATCCGTTAAAAAAAAAATTGGTTGTCTGTAAAGTCGGTTTATAGACTATAATTTTACGTGAAGACGTCATAAGAAAACATTGATTAAAAATTACATACTTTTATGAATTGAATTGTTTTATATATAGATCGATAAGACAAGCCGAATGTTTAGGCCGATCGAGCCTCTCTATCGCTTTTTTCGCGCTCTCGCTTGCACACTCGGCTCAGGCGGAACGTGACAATGAATTATGCTTTTTTTGTGTGTGTTCAGCCAGCGTTGACTGATTTATAAGAAGTTATCACGTCAATAAAAATTATATAATATGTACGCTCTAGATGAAAATGCAGTCAACATTTAATTTAGTTACACTGTAAAATTGTATATATTTTATACAACTGCATGCAAGTTACTAAACGTTACGAGAGTTGACACAGTAGGTAGCATTGCACGTACAAAAGGCATTAATTAACTGTGCATTTTTTAGTTGCGTTAAAAGCGGGCTCGCTCCCTAGCTGGTGTGTTAATGAATATTGTGGTGTTGAAAAGGTATAAGAGTGGATGATAACGTATTTATAAGTATATATTACTCGCTCTTCGTACCTATTATAAAAGTCTTCTATTTTACTTTCACCCTGTGGTTTCACTAGAATGAAGTTTTTATTCCGCCCCTTATGGTTGTTACTTTTGTTTATGTAGTTCAGAATATTTTCTAAAAAGTCTGTTAATTATGTTTTATTTTAATTGAACTGGAAATCGCACTTTGAAACATACACTTTTATAATATTAGTATAGAGTAGGTATAAGAAATGATGCTGTCACATTTAGACAAAGGCAGAGGCCTTTGTCTAAAATCATCTTGCGTACATCTTATTTTTTATTTTTTTCGAACTGACTACGCTATTGACCAAGCAAGGTCTTAACAGCTTCACCGGACTACTAAGGCGAGCGCTTAAGTCACTCAGCCGATTTTATTTTGACAACTAGCTCAAGGGTGCGCGGCACACCTCTGCTTTGGCTGTTGCCTGATACATGCAATTAGCGACCTACGTGAGCTTTTTTTTTTATCCTGGGGAAATCCCTTATGGATACACCACCCTCTCGGGGAGAGGGTGGGTTATGTCCGACTCGCACGGACTAAAACCCCACGGTGTACGTCGTCCACTATAGTTGGGGCGGCACGAGATCTCTATAGACTTCATCGTGCCGCCCCAGCGGTTGGCCCAGCAGCAAAAGCGCTGCCGCCGGGCCCCGTCTTGTTGGGAGACAGCCGTGTACACACCGGCCATCTCCTCCGTCCGCCGGACCTGTGCAATGGGAAGATGGGCCCCCCGACCCATCTTCCCTGGTCCGGTTACAGTGGGAGGAGGCGGTCAAACTGACGCCTCCTCCTGCCCGTCCTCCGTTGGCGGAGACGGCCACTTTGAGGGTCTTGCTCACGGACCCTCTCCGCCGCCTCCTTCTGCGAGACGACTTCCTCACAGAAGGAGGCCATTGCGCTCCAGTTATCCTCACTACCGAGCATGGCCGCAACCACGCTCGGCAGTGAGAGGTCTTGCCCTACCGCCGCAGCCAGAGTGCGACGTTGCTCCTCCCATGCAGCACACTCAGACAGAGTGTGCTGCGCGGTGTCCGGGTCAACGCCGCACTGATGGCATACGGCGGTCGGCTCCCTGCGTCAGCACCTGCACCAGACGGAACGTCAGGGAGCCCCCCTTCCTCTGATAGACCTATGTGAGCTAACCTAAGCTAAGCTAACTATTCATACATATATGAGTTGTTGAAACATATATGTGTACCAAGCATACATAACTCAATAACTCTTATATATATTTCGTATCGGATAATATTCTAAACTATTTCAGTTTGATAAGGGGAAAAAGATAAAACCCTTCCACTTGCATGTGTAAGCGTATATGCGTGCACGTGTGTGGAGGTGATATGTGTAATGTCGTCGCAGTGATGTAAGATTTTGTGTCACTGTATCGCGCGAGCAGCGCACTCAAGGGCTCCACGCCGAGGGAACGGACCTAGGCTTGAGCAGCTGCCGAGGAGGGCCTAGTCGCGTACATCTTATGATGCTATACTCTATACTCACTACACAAAGATGCTATACATCTATAGCGTTTTTCAACTACGCAAGATGATTTTAGGCAAAGACACAGTATCAGTTCTCATATGTCCACAGTATATTTTTTATGTTCCCTATAGGAAAGGAGCAAAGTAATAATAGCGCCGTGATTTTTTTTATAACACATACTTGTTAAATTGCTACGAACGAGCACTAATGAAACTTTACTGTTACCATTTCATACAATAGGTTTGATTAATTACATAATATTATCTTTAATTATCTGTAAGTATTAATATAAATATGTACTTTGTAAGAAAATGTATGTATTTGGAAAAGGAAGTGTAAAATTATTATATAAACTAGCGGGAACGGCAGACGTTGTCCCGCCCTGATTATAAAACAATCCTTGACAAATATAGCAAATTGTTCCTCATGAATCGCTTTACGCACTGCTGTAAACGACATGAAGATCCGTTCAGTAGTTTTTGAGTTTATCGCGAACAGACAGACAGACGGATGCGGTAGAGGACTTTGTTTTATACTATGTAATGATTAGTAAATAAAGGAGATTGTAACGTATTTTTGGAAGTAATCTTTGGATATATTCGATTTTTTAAATTGGTTCGTTGCTAGAAAGCTGGTTGTCTATGCTTTAGCATATATTAATGATGTACTATAACAATCATGTATAAAGTCACACACTATCGGATCTGATAAAACCGCTACATAATAAACATTATATTGGGTATGAGAATTGATACTTAAAAAAAGATGGTAAGTATGTATACTAATATAAAGAAAACCCAATGTAAGTATATTCCTAATATGCTAGTATATATACTAACAGTACTTGTATGTTTGAGTTATGCGAAGTTTTACATAATATTCTTGTTTTACGAGGGACTGGGCGTCTCTCTTTGCATCGTTGAATTATTAAACTCATATTTCTCGTTAGAAAGGTTAATTAATGCCTTTTCGCATTCTGAAATATGGATATATATATTATGTAATAGTTTTTGCTCGGGTTAATGTACACTTATATATATTACTAATGTAATTATATATACCAATATTTCCCTTGCGAGCAGTTTCTTATTCTGGATGAAATAAACTCTGTATGTGATAGATCCACGCTGTATGTGATAGATCCACGCTGTAGGTGGTAGAGCCACACCGAAGCTATTACTGGTTTCAGCATAAATGTGCCGGCTCGCCCGATGTAGTACCCACCTTCTCACAGAAAACCGACGTGAAGTAATAGTGCTTGTATTGTTGCGTTACGTACAGTCAATGAGAGCCACGGAGGCTCCCCTTCGCATACAGTTTTAATAATCACTGGTTTTTTCATAGATAGGATATCTACCAACTCAATACTAAGTCGTATCTATAGATATTGTCAGTAAAATATCAGACATTTCTTTTTATATTGTAGCACGGCAATTTGTCTGCATAGTGCCTGATGGTAAGCACAGTACAATCTAAAAACAACGGTGACCACCGAGAGATACGGCAGTCGTCGCTGTCATTCCGGCTTGCGTAAATGTAAGAGACATGTTACGCTTGAAGGACCCCATTTTATAGGAATGAATGAATAATAATATATAATAATATTACTAATGTATATAATTAGAGTATACAAGCTAGTATATATAAATACATCTAAAGAATTGGCAAAACACGTTTCTATATTCCTTAATTCAATATTTATATACCATCCGTATTCTTTTGTATACACCTTTTGATTCTATATTACAGGACAATTAAATAACTGGGAAATACTTCGATCAACAGTAACGGGATATAGTTAACATGAACTAAACTTTTTATTAAATTAGATTGGTCGTTAAAAACTAAATATTAGGTGCCGCGAGAGGTTCCAATATCATGTTTTTTGTAAATTCATGTTTTTGCGGAAATTTATCATGAATTATGCAAATGTTCAAGTTCTTAAAGTTCTATTCATTTGTTTGACGAAAATTTTGTTATCAGGGAAAATAGCATTTTCGATGATAATATTTCAAAAAACCTGATTTCCTAAAAACAGACTCGAATAACGTGCGGCGGTTTTGTTTTCAATTCTAAAAATCGTGTTTTCCTTCAAACGGAAGCATTTTAGAGGGAGTCGAGATGGACTTTTGGTATGAGTGTCGACGATAGTACAATATTCCCATTATCTATAAGTACACGTGTCCTCGTCTTTTATTTCCTTTTTATCTATTTCCCAGGTCTAGAATCAAACAATTTAAAACATTTTACTGATGAAGTAAAGTTGGGTTCAGTACAAACTTGTTCCCGTAGTATAATTGGTGATGAAAGTCCCGTCCTGTGATATCGTAGAGGCGGAGCGACCGCAGGCCGCACTAGCGGTTGCAAAATAAATTTGTTCTCCGAGTTACCAACAGTTTCCACTAGGCCAATAAACGCGACCGTTCGAAGCATCAGGTGTGATAGGTCAAGCGGTATACAGAAATAGGTATAGCATTAAATCACTTGTTGAACACTTCATTGAAATAACACTTACTACTTATTAATCTATATTGTGTATACAAATACTAAAAACGTATATTTTCCAATACGTTTAACACTGCTGATCTGAAGAGCGTTGTCAGGTTCTCAGGGCTTTGTGACGAGCACAGAATGCACTCAACTAAAATAGCATCGAGCTCAAAGCTGCCAAAGTGGCCGCTCCTCGGCTTAGGCTGTTAACGTGCATGCAATTCCGCGAACAAAGTACATTTTAACCATTTAATTTAATTAAATACAATTATTTAGTAATACGAGTATATGTATTTGGTTTGTCGGATATTTGTCTGACACAAAATCAGTAAAAAAAATCGGTGATTATCGTAAATTATTATTTAGTTAGTCTAAATTCATCAAGAGCACAAGAAGCATAAAAAATTGTTACGTTATAATTCTTGTATATTCTGAGAGAAACTTCAGCGTGTAATTTCTCGTAACTATTATAATAACAAATTAATGATATTTTTGCATTACGACGAAATTTTTATCTATCATCTTATTTGTTAGATTAAGCCACTTTTGATTGTATATTTTGTTTAGATACTTACATGTATAGAAAAATAAGTTCTGTTTGTGCGTTTTAAAATTATAAATTTTTTTATGTAAAGAACTCAACCATATGTAAGGTAAATATATAAATTATAAATAAAGTATATCAAATACTATTTATTAAACGTATGCATATGAAAAAAATTACCTTTGATTCTATATTATGTTGTAAGATAATTTAATGTTCTAGAAACATGTATAAATTATCTGTGTGTTTTTATGATTTAAGTAGTGCTTAGTTGTGCCTCTACACCGTTTCTTCTTCTTTTTCTTGTCTTGGTTCCGCAAAAGCACTCGTCAGTGTCAATGTTTTGTTTCGATGGAGATTATAACATATTTTACGCAATAAGTGTCGTGTGGATAATTTCAATGCTCCAAAGAGATGGTGGCTCTCTTGTTAGAACTTTCCAGGAAGTTTTTGTGGCATCTCAGAATTCATGCTCCGTGGTATTATTTTCCATTCACTTATGCACAATAAACAAACTATATTACATAAAACACCACCAATTTTACACAATATAGAGTCAAGTAACACAAGATTATGAATAAAATATAAAATCCACTACACGACAGACTGAAATCCTGCCATAAACTAAATCGTTTCTTATAAGATAATAATTGTAGATTTTTATAAATTTTTAAACAACTACATACTTTCATTATTCATCATCAAAACAAAAACAAAATATAACTTCGTGTAATATCACTTAATAATGCCATTGGCTTGAGATAAAGCAAAACAAGTTGACAAAACACCACCAATTTTACACAATATAGAGTCAAGTAACACAAGATTATGAATAAAATATAAAATCCACTACATGACAGACTGAAATCCTGCCAAAAACTCGACCACATCGTTTTTTATAAGATAATCATTGTAGATTTTTTATAAACTTTTAAACTACCACTTTCATTATTCATGATCAAAACAAACAAAAGATAACTTTGTGTAATATCACTTAATAATGCCATTTGCTTGAGATAACGCAAAACAAAT
The DNA here is from genome assembly GCA_015888305.1 of Antheraea pernyi. Taxonomy (NCBI): domain Eukaryota; kingdom Metazoa; phylum Arthropoda; class Insecta; order Lepidoptera; family Saturniidae; genus Antheraea; species Antheraea pernyi. The sequence continues at coordinate 323,705 of MU159043.1, read as the reverse complement.
TGACATATAAGAGCTAGAGCTTCTTAAACAGGTTTTGCAGTCGAATATGAATAATGATTTTTATGTAACTCCTGACTAAAACTCGTCAAATTTTTATTCTCAAGTGTCAGGTGTTAATTTAATTATTATTTACTGTTGTTGAGGAGGAACAAACCTGCTTAATTTATATACCACAACATGACAAACATGTTGTACCGACCCTACTTATGTGGGTTAAGGGTAAGAAGAAGAAGAAGATTTTAGTTACATTCAACAATTATTTTATTTCATTATTTAGGTATATAATGTACTAATTCTCAAAGCTATTGATTGATATACATATAACTTAATACACCTCTAATAATAAAAAAGTTATTGAACTATTGTTTTTTATGTTTATATTTTATGTCAAGGTTATATGAATCTTGAGGTATTATAGTTTCTCGTAGTATCGAGAAAAGTTTAGACATTTCTTTGCTTTTAATATCGCACTTATATATGTAAAGTTCTCGTATAGACTGTCTTTTTATATTATTACTAGCTTCCGCCAGCGACTTCGTCCGCGTGGAATAATTACTTTGGACAAACGGTAACACGCACTGGAGCTCTAAAAAAAAAAGAAAAAACAATTTTGAAACATTAATCATTGGTGCTCCGCTCCTATTGGTCTCAGCGTAATGATATGTAACCTACAGCCTTCCTCGATAAATTAACTATCTAACACTGAAAGAATTTTTCAAATCGGACCAGTAGTTCCTGATATTAGCGCGATCAAGAAAACAAACAAACCTTCTAGCTTTATATAATATCTATCTATCTAATCTATCTATCTATCTAGCTAATATTAATTAGTATAGATTTATACTATCTGAAGGAGCTGATGGGACCGTGTAAATAGGCCCCACCAGGAATATGCAGTGTAAATAAAGAGAGAAAGTAAAAGCGGTTGGTGGCCTTGCCTATAAATAAATAAAATAACAAGAACCCCAAATAAAAGCGTTGACTGACCTGCAACTCAGCACCTCGTATGGAGCAGCGGCGTCCCAGGCGAAATGTGCGGTGTCTGCGGATAGTCCAGCTATAAGCAGATGCAGCGGTGCCGATGATATGAGATATTATATAACTTTGAAGAGTCACAGGAAAAAAACTTAAACGTTACGTTCACGGCGGTTTGAAGCGTACTAAACATAGCAATAATGCGGTGCGGAGCGTCAAAAAAATGTGATTTTTCTTCTTAATTTTGTGGTTTTCTTTCTTTTTGTCGCAATGACATACATAAAGTTTCTATCTAATGCGTCTGATGCGTCTCCGTACTTGCTCAATGAGATCCAGCCAGAAACGCATCTGATTATCTGGAACGCAGCTTTTATAAGGGAAATGACATACATAAAGTTTCTGTCTAATGCGTCTGATGCGTCTCCGTACTTGCTCAATGAGATCCAGACCAGAAACCCATCTGATTATCTGGAACGCAGCTATTACATTTATAAGGGGCCAACCACTATCTATATATCTATGTTATCACGATAACACAAACAGAAAGCTATATTAAAGAACTTTTTACTCTTTACATGATCAATAATGAGTATAACTAGATAATCGAAGCGAGCGTAGGGAAGCGCACATAATTGCTGTAATTTGTGTCACTTGAACCACTAGTTGTTACACTCGCTCGGCTAACAACGTGCCAACGATCATTGTAATGACCCTTTTAATGGCAGGTTCTATAGCAATTAAGGACACAAATGGATAATAGCATTTCTTTGATTAAAATTTAACTTAAACGTGGTATATTATTTAATATAGACGTGTATTAAAGGAAAAGATTTTTGTTTTGTAAGTATGCAATAGAATGTAAATCAATCCTCACTCTATTATTGATACGTACTATTTCAATTTACTGACCTTTTATTTTTATAACTATGATAAATTAAACAATTTAATAAATAAATTATTCAATTTTTTATGTTATAATACAAAAAACAGGCGTACGGCCCACCTAATGTTATGTGGCCGCTGCAACTTATACGTGAAATAAAATGCCTCAAAAGGCATTTTGCAATGTGGTACTTGAATGTTATACTGCGGGATTAGGTAATTGATATCATGTGTTCGTTATTATTTGTATCATGAGAAAATAAATGTATTTAGGGATGAATTTTTTTGTTTTACTTTTATGCCCTTCCATGTTTTCAGTAAAGTATCAGTAATTACAAAGTACTACTACACAAAAAGTGGTACTTGAATGTACGGGATAGGTAATTGATATCATATGTTCCTTATTATGTGTATCATGAGAAAATAAATGTATTTAGGGATGAATTTTTTTGTTTTACTTTTAAGCCTTTCCATGTTTTCAGTAAAGTATCAGTAATTAACAAAGTACTATTACACAAAAAACCGTGTACATAGCACATACTTATATAAAACTAGCGGGCCCGGCAGACGTTGTCCCGTGGTGCCTCATGAATCCCTTTATCTTCTGGTAAAAACCACATGAAAATCCGTTCAGTAGTTTTTGAGTTTATCTTGAACAGACAGACGTGGTAGAGGACTTTGTTATAATATATAGTAATAAGTAATAAATAAATAGATATACTCTATTTACATTTAAACAAATTAAGAATCCGTTTAAGGTTTTAAATGCAAAATATAATATTGCGAAATACGTTATTAAAGTAATTGTTCTTATTCAAGTAACTTGATCTTAAAGCGGTTGGGGTTATAAATTATTCAGCATTTACAGAACACAATTTACAGAATTGATTTAATTTTAATTTCCATATATTTGTAACAAAAAGTAGCTAATATTTTATACATATTTTCTCAGTAATATTATATGATATATGATTATAGTATCAAATAAATCGTTTATAAACGTTCTCATTACTTTTAATTATTGTTGTGTTTAGGATTTTGGATTATACAAGTATAGAACGTTTAGTTGTGTGTTCCATTATCTAATTAATTCTCGATGCATATGCATTTAAATTAGTATATAAGTTAACGTAAAGGTTTGAGTTACTATTTTTTTTCTCGAACTGACTATGCTATTGACCTAGCAAGGTCTTAACAGCTTCACCGGACTACATAGGTTTGAGTTACTCTTACAGAAATTAGTATTAAGAATTGTTAATATTTTCTTTTGAAAGTTTATCGTAGTCATGCGGCTACCTGATTAATATTACAATATCTCAAGTCATGAATGAGTAAAATCCATTAGTATTATTTATTCATACATCTATAATGTCTATTGACAAGTACTGGCGAGCTATATTTAAAGATATTGATAACTCGTTGACGGTCATGATTCTTAGAAATCGATGAAAGTAACTTGTTCTTTTGTCCCACCCCTAATAGGTTTTCCCATACTGCATAATATTTCAATACTAAACGGAACGGTTCTATTTAGTATTGATTTTTTAAATAGTAGTTAAGTTTATCAACGTCAACTATATAGAAAGTTTTTATTAAGTAGGTAACAGATAATTATTGTCTTAATTTGTTTTTATTTATTAATCTTATATCCGTGACGTGTTCTAATAATAAAAAACATCATTTTCTTTCTTAATTGTCTAAGATGGTAAAGTGTTGAATAGTAGTTGTCCATCAAAAAAAAACTGAGAAATCGTTTTAAGGCAACACCAAGTCTTTGAAACGTTCTCTGAGAATCTGTTGTGTAGTTTATATCACATGTAACTAAAACAGTATATTTTGTGAAACAACCCCTGATCCCGGCCTCAAAGATTTTAAAAGATGGCCGCGTAATAACTTCACCAATCCTACTGATAAATAGAGACAACGAGGTGTAAGGTGTGTCGAATAACATCATAAGACTTGAGACACCCAATCCAACCTCACCTGCACGCGGTGCACCTTGCTGAATAACGAACGAGGCAATGGCGAAAGCGGGGTGGTAGGGTTTTACAGCCTGACTGGATCGCAACCACCATGTATATGGCGAAAAAGCCCGTCATAGTGATTCGCTTCTGCGGGTCGTGTTTCGTGATCAGCTTGTGCATATCCAGCTTTTCGCAGGCCGGCATGACATCGGCGATGGATAATGTGTCACTCGGTAGTCGCCATTGTTTTTGGATTGTACTGTGCTTACCATCAATCATAGTGAAGTAATTTTACCGGGCTACGATAAAAAAAACGAATGTTTTAATTCTTATACGTCCCTTCAAACAGCGCATATTCGTATCTATGCCCGCGAACACATCAACCACACCGGGGTAGACGGGCAGTTAACTTCGCTCCAGCACATCCGTAGCGGGCCCTCACAGCATCTCAAGCCTAGGTTCGGTCACCTTTAATGGAGCCCTCGAGCAAGCTGTTAGCGCGATACAGTGATACTGAAACTTTCACATACTAACTTAACATACAACAGTAATCAGTCCCACATACGTGAAAACACATATAGGTAGACATAATTAAATAACAATCAACGTTTTTATTTTTAAATCAATATAAATCGTGAATGACAGTAAACTGATATGTATTGTTAAAGGTATTATTAAAAAGTATTTCATTACTCCTGAACCGGCGATAGATATTCCACGCCGGTAAAGACTTAGTTCAGTTATAACGTTATTAGTCGGATTACTTGCGGCCTAACTTTACACTTCTCATAAATTTTAATATCTATGAGGAATATTAATCTTATGAAGTATAAGTTATGCGAAGTTTTCCACAGTTTCCTTCACATTCCGGATTTTGCACAAACTAGAAGGTTTTACAAATTACTCTGTATTGAAATTGGTTTACTTAATAAAAGAATACGGTTTTAAACCGTAATGTTATTGTTTTCATTAGAAAAAAAAATTTGAAAATTCTTCACTGCCAATCGTACGGATTGTTTTAGGGACTCCAAATTATCATGGAGTTTAGAGCAAGCCGTACTCCTAAACCTGACCATAAATCATAATCCAGCGGATTAAGATCGGGACTAGACGACATCCAGTCTTCAGCTTTGATGAAGTCCGAAACGTTCGTTTCCAACCAAGACTGCGTAGACCGAGCTTTATGACCCGGCGCCGAGTCTTACTGGAAGGACCATTCTTAGTTATTGAACATGGTGTTCTTAAGGGGCTTCACTACCTTCTCAAGAATGGTATCTTGATACACTTGTGCCGATGTTTTGATACCTTTCTCACAAAAGTATGGCCCAGTCACTCCTTCATAGCTAATACCCCACCAAACTATTACTGAAGTCGGATAGTGCCCATGTTGCACTCTGTCGACTAATTGGGAAGGTTCCTTAGAGCTTTGAGCATAAATACGGTCATTTTGTTTGTTAACATGTTGCTCAATTGTAAAAAAATTCTCATCCGTAAACAAAAATTTTCTGTAGCGCTTCAGTAGATGTTTCGTTTTTACCACCCTATTTAAAAAAAAATTATCAGTTAAGAAATGACCAGTATGTCTCTTATAAGCTGCAAGTCCTAAGTCATCTTTTAAAATACGCGACATGGTTCTAGGTGCTATCTTCATGTCCCGAGATAAAATCTTTTGCTTTCGGACAGGATTTCTTCGAATTCTTTTCCTTACTGGTTTGACCACATTTTACGTATGAACACTACGTGGACGACCAGATCTTTTTCTGTCATAAACAGAAGTTCCAGGTATGTTGCTGATGATAAATCCCATCCCATTCGATATACTATTAGTATTCATATATCTAATGTACACGGTACATGTTACAATAGATGGCGTGCGTGTTGTAGTTACAAATGTTTTAAAAAAAGCATTTCTGTAATGTACACCTACTCACAATTTTACATTTCTTTAATACATTTTAAAAAAGCGCGTGCGGAGCTGCGGGTAACAGCTAGTATTGAATATAGATTTTGTAATTTACTTTTATCTAAGAGTACAATATACAGCTGACACTTTAAACCACTGCTTTTTCATACCTTTTAGCAGTTGAAAGGATGATCCAGTTTACTGGCGACAGAAAGACTGCCAGTGCATAGTGATCTAATGAAATTTAGTTTTCTCTGTAGACTAAAAGGAAATAGAAAGCAAATGTGAACCTAGCGCAAAGTATACGTAAATTAAATATCCACGGCTGGACCGATATTACAACAATGATTTATTATATTTAATACTGGCTGATCGAATATGAAGGGAGCTGAAAAGAAATTTGAGGCGTCTGTTTTGTTCATATCTTAAATTCTTGCAGTTTGTCTCCTATTGCTTACTAGTATTATTTGATTTATGTCAGCATAAAATCGTTGTACTCGTTATTTAAACACTTTTATGAACCATTTCATCAAAACACATTTGTATTTGAAGTAAGGTACAATTATAAAAATACGTTATTTAAGATTGTTTATGAACCATTTCATCAAAACACATTTGTATTTGAAGTAAGGTACAATTATCAAAATACGTTGATTAAGATTGAAGATTGATTACATTATGTCTCACCTCAACTTTTACAATAAAAGCATTCTTAATAATATCTCAAATATCATAATTTTGTTTTTACATCAAAGCCATTGTATTTATTATTATTAGTTAATTTAATAGCTTTGACTTGAATAATAGGAAAAATTTAATTCTCCGAGGCTATTACGAACCCTTTTAGAATTTCAAAAATGCATGATGAGTTGTGGTAGTTTGCTCGAGTTTACCCACTTGTTTCTTTTATTTTTCAATAATCACTAGTTTCGGTGTAGAGCAAATGTTTTTAACTCGAAAATATCCTTACATTATTATGCTATTTAATGTGGTTTCTTTAATTGCCCTTCATTCTCTGTGTTTCTAATTATTCTGAAGATAATTCTGTTTATTGTATGTTTATTCCATTTGTAATGTTAAACATATTTGTAATTTATCGTTATCAATATCGATTTGTATTTTAATTACATCTTAGCTTAGATTGAAAATGTTTTCTTATGCTATTTATACGGGTATTTTTTAAGTTTTCTATCTACAGTTCTATCTACATGCCATGCCCCTATTGTAGTAACTGAAAAGGGTAGCGCACCATTTTTCTCCAAACTTGCAAACTCCTGTTGCTACAAATTTATAAGACGTCTGCTTCGATTTCGCGTACATTTCATTTTATTTACTGTACGTAAGTTAAATATAAGTTAGTTTCTGGATTTTGTCAATCTTTAAATGATTTTATGCAATATTTTACTACCCAAAGTAGCTATTGTTTTTGTTATATCAATGAAATTCATAATCATATCTATCATATTCATCATCATATCATTATTAGTTTTAAAGTTATTATTTAAATCACATCTTAGGAGTATAGTGATCGTTCCGAACGCTTAATCTAGAACATAGCACATTAAAATCATTGGCAAATACATACTGGTATCCTAGATACATAAATTTCATATTTAGCGTGACAAATAAATTGGCGTCCTGTAAAAGATTTATAGGTACAAATAATAGCAAAATTATTATGCTTCAGATGCATTCTGTGACGCGATGTTGCCATGCAATTGCTATTCGTTTTTTTATTATGTTATTGATAGATTGGATTACATTTCAAAGCATTTTAAACATTTAGGTTGATTAATAAAGATTCAGTTAAACATTTCAATACTACTGTAATATGACATCATTCATTATTATTACGGTATTATGAAGTTTATCAAGTTTATTTAACTTTTACATTTAGTTGTGTATTATATAGACTAATGTATATCATATATGTATATCATGTCAACATATCATGTACTGCACACTAAATTGATAAACTCATTAAAAGTTTTAACGGAAAACTTATTTCGTTACACTCATATTTTCTAAAAGTAATGATTTAAGTTTGAAACTCGGTACCTTCATCGGGGCCTCCGTTCTCTCTTTTAATTGGTTTAGCAGTTACAGTGAGAGGTGTTCGTAAATATGTTACGGCTGATACCAATACCCGAGACATTACTCAACCAGGATATGTTTTATAAGAATATGAAATTGTTTGCGCTTTCATTTAACTCCCGAGTATCTATAATTATATCAAAATGTGCAGCGGGAAAACATGTTGTTGCATAATCATCTACCTATATGTACAAGAATTTAGTATTTACATTGTTTTATGTAGTCCGGTGAAGCTGTTAAGACCTTGCCAGGTCAATAGCATAGTCAGTTCGAGAAAAAAAAAAAAATACATTGTTTTATTGACGTAATTCATTTTCAGGATATAAGGAATATTACTGTTGTGGAATATTCCTTATGTAGTCCTTACATATGAAATTGGCGTTATATCGAACTGGCATTTTGATTTCAATTATTTGGCGTTTGGTTAGGGATTCCAAACTCAAATTTAGGCTCGTGTATTTGTGTTTCAAGGGTATTTATTCATTTCTTTGCATACCATTTGATTATTCTTTAACGTCGTTCTTTTCATAAAATGGAAAACTGAAAATATCGCGTTATTTACGAATAAGAGTTTTACTGTGACATTAGCGCTGCAGAAATTGCACGTTCGTTCTTTTCATAAAATGGAAAACTTAAAATATCGCGTTATTTACGAATAAGAGTTTTACTGTGACATTAGCGCTGCAGAAATTGCTCAAAGGTTTAGTAATGTGTATGGGCAAGCAACTGTAAAAGAAAGCACTATACCTTTTTGTTTCCAACGTTTTCGTTCTGGAAAATTTGACCTACGGAATAAACCCTGTCGACGGCCGGGGCCCTAGTTGACAATAAAGAATTAAAGGTGATCGTACAAGCATCCATACCGAACCACGTGAGAGTTAACGGCAGATTTGGTGTAAGTGATAAAATAATTTTAATTCACTTGAAATAAATTGAAAAAGTGTAAATACTCGAGAAATGGGTACTAAATGAATTTGCTGATGATAGCCGAAAACGCTCATCACAGTGGTTGAACCCAGGAGAACCGCCCAAATCTTGTCCCAAACGAAAGTTGATTGAGAAAAGGTACTGTTGAGTGTTTGGTGGACCAGTGCTTGTATCATACAATTTACTAAGACCTGACCAGACGATTATGGCATATCTGTATAGTCAACAATTGCAAACCATGGTGGAAAAGCTATCCGTTAACAACTGAGACTGGTCATTGTTTCCAGTTAACTGATGCTTCAGGCCAACGCTAAACCGCATACTTCACAACAGCATATTATTAAATTACAGGAACTGCTGTTGGAAAGTCTCCGACACCCAGCATATTCCTCAGAAACCATTCAACAAGGGAAAAAATAAAACAATCTCTATAAGCCAGTGCAAACTATTATCCCAGATTTTATTGATTCTCGCTGCCACAATTTTCCCAGCAATGGAATGAATGGACTACTTATAACATGGCGAAAGTACATAGATAATAATGGAACATACTTTGACTGATTAAATATATAATCGCATAATATATAAAACGCTAATTTCATATGTAAGGACCTAATATAATTATCAAAACTAGTAAGAAAACATAGAAATACCTATTAAATAAAACTAGATTCATAAAATATCGTGTACAACGTTGTGAAATCTTTTGTAAATATAGATCTAACGTTTAAAAAGAACTCTTACGAATGAACATTCACCACGTAGCGCTAGAACCAAATGGTACCGACTCGACGCGACGGTGAGCACAAAGACACGCTAGCTTACCGAGAAAAGCTGCCTGCAGAATATCAATTCTATACCTACTATAAACTTGTTGAACATACATATACTAAAAATTCTATTTTATTTATAAGGTAAATATTAAGCGTATTTTAAACTATTGAGGCGTATACTTATAGAACTCTTCTTAGTCCTTATGCTTATAGTTATCATCTGGATTGTAGTTAGTTTATGTTCTATGAATATGTAGATTACGCGCATACCATGATTCAACTGGTTTTTTTTTTCGAACTGACTACGCTATTGACCAAGCAGGGTCTTAACAGTTTCACCGGACTACTAAGGCGAGCGCTTAAGGCACTCAACCAATTCAACTTGGTTACGAGATTGTAATATTCTGTTAAGAAATATATGTACTTATTATTGTCAAATTAATGAAGGCATGACTGTATGAACGTCAGTACGTATTGCTAAGTATTTCTTAAACGTTAAACAAGTTTTGCAATTAAATTGGGACATACAAGCAGATAAACAAAATAGTTTTAATATCGTATTCGTGATCATTGGCCCTTATTATATAATAGACAACATTTCCTAATAAATAAATGATCAGACGGCTCTACGTATTTGTTAATATAGATTACCCGTTATTATTATAAGTACTTAACTATAAGTTTCTATGAGACATGGAAGGTAATTTTCACCCTTTATGGTAACGTGAATTATCGACTGAAATCGACCTTCGGTTTTAATTATAAACATGACGTCGTTTAAGTAGAATTTATACTTTGTTTTTATACAATAGAAAAGCGAGCTACGCGCTATTTTAGCCGACGTGGTAGTTCGTAAACATAATAAGCAAAATAATAAAAAGGGAATCTTTTATGTAGCAAATGTCAGTGAATTTTGGTCTTTGATAAAATATGCTGCACGGGAGTGGCTTTCGATAAACTCTCATTTCGTTTTTGTTTTTTTTTATTGTAGTACGGTAAAATGACTGCACTGTGCCTGATGGTATGCATAGTACAATCCAAAAACAATGGCGACCACCGAGTGACACACTATCCATCGCCGGTCGCCGCTGTCGTGCCGGCCAGCGAAGACCTGGATATGCACAGGCTGATCTCGAAACGCGACCCGCAGAAGCGAATCAGTATGACCGGCTTTTTCGCCATATACATGGTGGTTGCGACCCAGTCGGGCTGTAAAACCCTACTACCCCGCTTTCGCCATTGCCTCGTCCGTTCGTTGTCATCTGCTGCCACTATTTGTTGTTGAACTTAAATCGATGATGAAATAAGGATCATATGAGAATGTGTAAATATAGTAAAATTTCTAAAGTCAATAGAATCCTTGCTGCTTGTCCTTGTTTTGACCTATCATTCAACTATTATATTCTCTTTTTTTATATTTGTTTCAGGTAAATCATCATGTATGTGAGCCTCACATTGTGAGGTGAGTAATGCGTGAACGTGACACAAACATGTTTTTATTTTGATCTCAGTAATGATGTGACGTTTCTTCTAAAGTAAACTGAAAGAGTGTTTTCTACACTTTGCCACAAAGTATAAATCTGTTGCTGGCGAGACGATTGCACTCAAACTGGAAACCGCTTTCTCATTTCGTTCAACTAATGGTATCTTGACAAAGTTAAACCATTTTATTAAAAAGAGAAAATATTTTAAAAACGTAGATCTCATTAAGACTTCGTTCGTAGAAATATTTTAACGGAAACTGCTTAACAGTTTTTCTATAAGGAACTTGCTTTTTATGAAGACTTTTGATTATTCTTTTTTTTTTATATCAAGAGAAGGCAGACGAATTGGTATGTCACCTGATGTTAAGTGATCACCACCGTCCATAGACACTAGCAACACCAGGGGAGTCACAAGTGCGTTGCCAGCCTGTTTATGGGGGAGGGTGGGGGAAGGGAGGTGGGACTCCGCCGCTCTCACTGACCGAATGAAACGCTGCGATGCAAGCACTGTTACTTCACGGCGGTTTTCTGTAAGAGGGTGGTGCTACACCAGGCGAGCCGACTCATTCATGCTGGAACTAGTTATAGCTACAGCGTGGCTCTACTACCAACAATGCTGTTCCGCTGGTCACAATAAACCAGGGTAGTTAATAATTATTTAGAAAAACTTCAGTAATTAAATAACAACACCTGATAGAGAATAGTAGATCCATATACTTTTCATTTCATAGAACCGCAAATACGTAGAACAGAATTGTATTGCAAAAATATCTTTATCCAATAATACGATTATTATAGAGTTACCATTCAGGACATATTAGTGAAAAGAAACTATTTGAAAAAATGTTTTAATGGACCATTAAGGCCTCTTTCAGTATCGTTAAATACGTTATTAAAGCAAAAAATAAATTGAGAACAGCAAAACATTTGCCTTTTAATGAAGCGCCGCACACTGGGCTGAACAAATCGACTTTCATTCGCGAAGTCTTTGCGACTTTTATTTTTGACTCGTTTTGTTTCGGCTTGAAATAGTTTCTGTGTACTACTAATATACTCACATATACACTTGGGTTAATTTGGCTTGAGACTGACAAGTTATGTCTTATTAACGGAAAAATTGTTGTTTCCGTCTTTTGATCCACAAAGGAAACGGTAATATTCTTTACAGTTTAGTATTAATTATTTATCATTTTTAGACATACTTCATATTGTGGTCACAACTGCGGTTTTTTTGAAAAGTCACTTTTTTAACTACTGTTTCCTGGAATTAGATTCTATTTAAAGTTACAACGAGGTATGTGTGTCTCTTTTAACGCTGAACGTAGGACTTTTTACAATAATTATCAGACCAAAGAAAAAACAATCATGTTAGGCGATATCTTCGTTACCTGCTTACCTGTTCTTTTTTTGGGAATGATGCATCGAGACCTAATATTTTTATAGCGAACCACTAAAGCTTTCTCTTAATTTTTTTCGAACTGACTACGCTATTGACCTAGCAAGGCCTTCAGCTTCAGCGGACTACTAAAGCTTTCTTTGAGAGGCTCAATTAGTACAATTGCATTACTGATAATGCCGTTCGCTCCATGAGTCAACAATGTAGTGTTAACGGTATGTGACACCAATTATATATTCCCCCCTCGTAGTCTTCGATTGTTTTAAAGACACCATTTGTTATTACCTTAATAAATCACAGCAAATCTGATTCTAGTACTTCATCTAATCCGGCGAGGGTCACGTTTTTATTGGGGAATTAAAAAAAAACTTTCTTCCTCTACTGCTGTCATTAGTAGTTCCTGCCGGACTGACACTTCTTGATGATAATTTCCTCTTGCGACGACCCACTTCTTTCAAATTGTGTGGGTAAGGTATGTATGTATCGCAAGGTTTCAGATTCGTCCGTATATGACTCCATTTTAGCGGTATCAGAGAGGTCAAAATATATTTTTTCACCTTGATCTCTGACCGTTTTTTGTTTTTATCATCTTTGTTTAGAAATATATATGCTTTTATGATTGTCAGATCTTCTCTTCTTCTGCTTGTTTACATGATCTCCAAAGAGATTTTTGTGTCATCGTTCCAACAGATGGTGACTAGGTTGAATATACTGGTAAAGATAAGTATTGTCTCCCCACTTTCCTCTGATTTCTTGCATAAATAAATTTACTTACAGCATGGCCAGTTAAAATTTGCAAGTAGTAAATTTTTTAAATTCTGTCTAATCATACCAGTATTCTGCTGACATTTCTGGCACCTTTGATATTTCCAGCAAAAAAATAAAAATAACACTTAAAAATAAATGTCGGTAATTCTATGAAAGTCGATTTTCATCCCAATGTGCGTCGTGTTTTATTGCGCTGTAAAACGAGATCGTACAAAGGTGGTCTGATTAGAACCTAGATTTGAAGCCTTATTATGTGCCGTACATCCCGTATAGCTCTCTTTTCAGATCATTAAATTTTGGAGGGTGTTTTGGGCTAAGTTTAAACATAAAATGTGCTAATTGCTCTTATGAATACACTATATGTGTATACCGACAAGGATCGTTTCTACCAGGGATTAAATAATCGTAGCATAATCAAAGTTGTTGATGACGTAATCAATGACGATTACCGATAGCACGTTCAATTATAGTTTCTTTTAACACAAGACAATATTAAGGGGCTAACTTTCAATTTAGATTTCCAACTAAGACGTCCGAGTTCTCCAAATACGCTATATTGTTCAGACACAAAGGAGGAATTCCGTCAGCACATTTCTGTCACCAACGTTTATTTTCTATCGTGCAAAAAGGCAGCCGCTATGATAACTGCTCTATTCAACGTCGGTATTTAATATTGTGCTCACTTGCATTCCTCATTAATTTTCTCATGAAATATATTATGGTCAATTGTAAATGTTTTCACGATAAACAAATACAGTTCGGTTTTTAACTTGTCTTTTTTTTTTCTCGATCTGACTACGCTATTGACCTGGCAGGGTCTTCACAGCTTCACCGGACTAAAACTTTTTAACTTGTCGTAATGCCTTACAGTATCAATAACGTGTTTAAATCTATTAGTGTAAATTCAATGTAAATACATACCCCACATTTGTTGTATCAAATGAGTTAGATAATTGTACATTCGCCTATTTTTTAAACTAAAATCATACATAACATTTGTTGATAAATACTCATAATTATATGATTAATATCAAGAAAACTATTTCTATTGTAATTGAGATGTATCAAAACTATTTATTAAAGGCTTTTTATTTATTCTTGTAATATCCAGGCTGAAGAATGTTTATGTCTAAATTTAATAATATTAGTAACTGTCATATATATGTGTATATATATTTTATTTAATTAATACGTAAAGCCTAAACTTTGTATCCCTTTTTAACGGAATTGGGTGAACGGATGAACGTGAAATTTAGCATAGGTAAAGTTTATATGGAGGAGAAGTGCAGAAAGCTATTTTTTTTATATAAAATGCATTAGAAGTACATTAAATTAATTAAAATATGCATTACTCACACTACTGCTTCAATTTTACACAACATATACACACATGTAAATAAAAAAGAAATTTCGACATCTGTCAATAAAGGACTTCAAAAAAGGTTGTGAAGGAGGTTGCTGAACTGACTACGCTATTGACCCAGCAAGGTCTTAATATTTACATTACAATTACCCTTTTTCATTCTACATTCAACAATGTACAACAAAAATGTGTAACAACAATAACCCTAATAAAATTCAAACCTAAAAAAATCAATGAACTATGGTCGAATGTCGACCACTGGGCTCCCACTACTATTATTTAATGAGTCACATAATGGCTTGGACCATGTAGTTCATCTTCTAATCGAAGATATACTTCTTTTGGCGTGTTAGGGAAAAATGATGAGAGTAAAATTTTACGATGCGCGCACACCGTCACGATAAACCAACACCCTGAAGTTAGCTATAGTCAACATTTTGTTTCTTTGTATTTGTTGTTTGTATTAAAATTTTCAATGTATTAAATACCTTTTTTCTATCGTTAGTGTCGCTTTGACTACAAATGTAGAATAAGGCGAAATATAAAAAAAAAAATTTTTTTATCTTGTTACGCCAACGAAGTATAACTTCTAACGCGTGTACATAAGTACACAAATATTATACTTTTCAGTTTTAATGTTGCTCCTAAGTTATAACGTGTAGGTAAATAGGAATTCAATTTTAGAATAGTACGATTTATTCATAGATTCGTCTTAGACGCGACTACGATCCCGTAAAATATTCTTTTTCAGAATCCGTTCATCTCACGAATTCGCAAGTAACATTTGCAAGTATAAGTCCGTGCAAACAGTATATCCATAGAAAACGGGCAATGGCTACGGGCGTACTATAACTGCAAAATCGATAGCTCCAGAAAGTTAGCGCGTTACCCTTCATTCTGTCCCTCGCGAAGTTTGCGGTTGTTATAATGCCTATTATCTAACCGGCCTTTGTGTGAATCTATATCGAGCCTATAATATAAGCAGCATAAGTACACATAATTGTGTTATTTTACATGTTATTTGTTACAATTATTAGAACGATAGAACAATTTTTATATCAATAATGATTAGATCTTGGGGCTCTAGTACAGTGACTTACAAAAATACAAATACTATGTTATAATTCGACAAATGTTAAAATATAATGCAGAGGTATTCTGTTCGATTTATTTAATATGTCATAGTTGGACGAGTATATTTGGACGCCTTTTATATTATGATACTTGTATATACGTCAAGCAATTTTTTACACAATTCTTGAAAATAAAAAGAGGAACGAATAATAATTCCCGAAGATACGTCAATAATTGTGAATTAAAGAAGAAAGTAAGACAGAGATATAGAGTAAAGAATTGAGAGCTCTATGATAGCGCCTACTGCGATTTAACTGTAAATCCGGATAAATTGTAACCGGTGAGGCACAAAAGTCCAATTTTGTAGAAAATTTTAGGTAACAATATGGGAAATCTTCTCATGCTCTGGAAGAGTTACTTAGAGTTTATATAAGGGCTCAAATTTTCAGGCAATTGTCGAAGTTATACTGCTTTTGGATCGTTAGGGAAAAACGATGAGAGTAAATTTTTACGATGCGCGCACACCGTCACCAAAAACCGACACCCTGAAGTTAGCTATAGTCAACATTTTGTTTCTTTGTATTAAAACTTTCAATGTATTAAATACCTTTTTTCTATTGTTAGTGTCGTTTTTTCTACAAACGTAGAATAAGGCGAAAGATAAAATTTTTGAAAAGATTGTTATCTTGTTACGCCAAAGAAGTATGACTTCTAACGCGTGTACATAAGTACACACACATTTTGGATATATTTTTCCAATAAAACCTATCGGGGCATCGGGGCCGAATAGTAAAGTAGTCGTTTAAAAATAGGCACCCCAATATATAGGCTATACGTTTAATATTATAGATAGAGGTATATAATATAGCAGCCAATTCAGAATTACCATTTAAGAATATATAGGTTGCTGTAGATCAATTTTTTTCCAATTTGCACTTTGCCTGTGAAAAATAACGATCGTGAAACTGTCAAAGCGATCGGGGAATTGCACCTGAAACACCGGCGAACAATACGTGTAGCTTGAAAGTTCGTTAATATTTAGCCCGACTATACGTCTACGCCGTATGTATTGTGAATACGTTTTATTTTCGTATGAGGTCTAATGATCTGCCTATGGCCTTGTAAAGAATTGATGAAAATGGTTTTTGTAAGCATTACGAATAAGAAAGGTCGATTATTAAACGCGATGACTCATGTAGAAAATTGTTCTTTTGTAAACTTTAAATTGGATTCTAATTATTTTCCTATATTAAAACGGAAGTAAATCAGAATAGTATACCAAACCGGAAGTAAATCAGAATGTAATTATATAAGTAAATCATAATAACTTTAACCTTGTTTTTATTTAAATTATATTTATTTGTAAAATTATGCTAAAATATGTTGATTAATTGAGTTTTAATAAACGATCTATTACGAGGTATTATAAATTAATTATTACCTACATATTGTACTAAATCTTATACTTGACAATTGCGTAGGTTCGCTGAATGTGGTGAGAAAATGAAATACTTAGTACAGTTAATCGGGTATAAATACTTATAATTTTAAAAGTAATTCTGTGTCATCACTCGTGTTTTACTAATAATAATTTGTAACTAAATGAAACAACATTTGACATCGGAAGAACATTTTTGTTCTATTAAATGTTCTAATTTAATGAAAGTTAGTTCCACGATTCACTTATACAAAACAGAATACTACAATATTGACTAAATAAGTGATGCAAATAAATGTGTTACAGTGATATCACTGGATAAATGGTACAATTAACTGTATCTCCGATCTAAACCACAACCAATAATGGGTAGTAGGAGTGTATCCGATTTCACTGATCGAGCTAGTTTCCAGTACGCTAGATGGGAAGGTTCGATACCCACAGGAACCTATACCAACCGTCGGCACGGATATTATAAATGCGAGTTTCCACCGCTTTCCGCATCGGGTTTAAACGGAGATTATTTTTCTAAAACGTGTAGGCGTTGTGGGCTCGAGCCGTGGCATTATTTTCCGCGATCAACGCTCTCACGTCATCGGGGTGTATAAAGCGGCGACTGTTCACTGTTCTCACAGCTTCGTTTAGATAACCTTGATATCTTGTACCTTTATCGATTCTACCCTATTATTGTATAATAACATTTATGTCGACATATTTTAATCTTATTGTCATATTTTCGATATATACTTTACATTTATTTTCACAATTACAATTCTCTGAATTCTATGTATGAATATGAATTTACTAATTTTATTATTTACTAGCCGACCCGTGCCCACTTCGTTGGGCGGTAATATGTAAGTGTGGAATGGTTATTTTGCGCTAAGACGCAGCGGAAGCTCTGGAAAGGAAAAATACCCCGATTTTGCAATATTCTTCATTGCTGCTTCGCTCCTATGTGTCTTAGCGTGATATATAGCCTATAGCCTTCCCTGATAAATGAGCTATATAACACTGAAAGAATTTTCCAAATCGGACCAGTAGTTCTTGAGATTACCCCTTACAACGTCACAAACTCACAAACTCTACCTCTTTATAATATTAGTATAGATTAAATTGTTGGTTAATAATATTCCTTATATAATGATATCGTAAGTAGATAGTTACTGTTTATTTAACATGTTACTTACTCATTGAGTCTGCGTTTGAAATTGAATTTCGCGTCGAAATTTATGTTGTTCAACAATGAACTGCGAATTGTTTCTGACAACATATGATATGTGTGAAACGCACTGACTGATACGCTCTGTGTATCACGTGTATTTATGTGGAGTTTATATTGATTATAAAAAGCTGATGTTACGGTCTGCTAAGGTGCGTTTTGCGCAATTCCAAATAGTTTTATACATGAGCTTTACAAGTAGACCGAGCGGAGTTAATTGACGGTATGTAAAATATAAGTCAAAATGCATTGTTTATCATCGTCTTCCAAGATTCTAAACTTATTATAGTTAAATACATTATAAGATGTATACAATACATTCATTGATAAAAACGAACGAACCAATGATGTGAGTCATTAGGATTATAAGGATTTATTTTTCATCATAATAGTGGTCATATAATTAGAAATACTACCAATGGTCCTTGACATTGTAAGATACTTCACCGCAATCGTTTTTATTTTAAAATTAAACAATACATAGAACAACATTCACGTACAACGATTTATCATTTATTAGAAATACAATATAAATCCCACTTACACAAGTGCAGTTTAAATATTACATTACGGACAAACATTTAAATCAGTTTTAGGGTATGAACAATAATAATCAACTAATTAGAAACAAAAACAAAAAAGTTTTTTTTTTAAATATTTTTTTAACAATATTTTTTTAAGTATTAGTAATTAGTATTGTTATTTACGAAATAGCTACTATCCTCAGCCTACCAATGGTTATAATTAATATTTAGTGGCGTATCCCTTATTTTCTATAACATCACTGCAACGATGTGGCATTGATTCAATCAATTTCATACATTTTTCTAGGGGGATTGAATTCCATGCTTCAACTAATGCTTCATATAGTTCGTTTTGACTGGTGTTACGTTTGTTTGAGACTTTCTTTTTAACAATATACCAGAGATTTTCTATCGGGTTTAAATCCGGACTATTTGCTGGCCAGTCTAAAACACATATACGCTGTTCGCTAAGGAAACATTTGATGCTATTGGCCGTGTGTTTAGGGTCATTGTCATGCTGAAAGATCCAGGTTACAAATGATCGGCCGAGTAGGGAATCATTGTGTGCTCAAAGATATTTTTGTATTGCCATTGGTCCATTGGACCTTCAATCTTCCGAACGCATCCAACTCCACATCCGGAAAACACCCCCAAACTTTAATGTTACCGTCACCGTGCTTGACTATACTCCTTGTGTATTTATAATTAAAAGCATTGTTTACAGGACGTCTAACATAGCGCTTTTCATGGGACTTTACCATATTTACTTTTGTTTCATCTGAAAATAACACTTTTTTCATTCTCGTACCGTCCAATTAACATATTTTTTAGCGAATAATAATCGCTTCTCTCGGTGTTGCTTGGTAAGAAGCGGTACCTTTCGAGAGATTTTTCCAAACAATTTAGCTTCCACTAATCTTCGGCGTATCAGTATCAGTCTTTCTCGGGTCATCAGGCGAAAAAACTTTATTTTTATTCTGGTTGGAGCCTTTAATTGGGTCTTTTTTAGCAACACGAACGATTAGCGTATCGTCTCTGGGTGAGGTTTTTCTTGGCCGAGCCTTTCTAAGAACATTTTCAGCAGTTCCATGTATTTTATAATGATCGATTGCATTAAAAACTTTCTTAACAGAACAATTTAAATGCTCGGCTATTCTTCTGTGCGCCCATTTATGATCTATATGTAAATTAACCATTATTTGCCTAGTTGACGCGTCACAGCTTTTACTTTTGCCTATATTGTAGAAAATAAAATTCAGATTAAATTTTGAATTACCGCCAAAATAATAGAAAAAGACAAGAAAGAAATGTCATTCTCCAATTTCAAAAAAAGAACGAGCTATGTTTACTTTTTTTAAATGTTTCTAAATAGGCGTCCAAGCGTCCAGTAACAGAAAATAAACTCCTACATGTGTAAGACTCATTCTATATTTTATGCATTTAATGAGTTCTTTATTTATGGGGCTATATTATTGCATAATTATTAATTATTGCATGTGTATATTTTTTACGAACATTTGTACGTTGCAGTTATACTTTCTTTATTCATAAGAAGTGTTTCTAATTATATGACCATCACTGTATATCATGTCGATACGTACGTATACTATTTCCTCGACATCTCGCTCTTCACAATTTCCTCCTTTATTGTTCAGTAGGGAGTACCACGTGTAGGCGAGGTTATTTTTGGTATGTTGAAACCTTATCGGACATCCTTTGCACTCTCATTTAATATTTAACGTGACAGTATTGATAGAATTATTTAGCAATACTGTTTACACTTTAAAGTAACACAATTATATAGATTATTCTTTATTGTAAGAAAAAGTAATTTATTCAAAAAGTTCAACCGTAGCACACGACTGTAACAAAATATAATTTGGTATAATTGATGGAGTCATGAAATAATTTGGAGAATTTTGATGTAAATAACATTCGCATGATTGAAAATATGTGTTTACAGCCGTTATTCGTTGTTGGTGTCTACTGTAATTACGGTCAGTACAGCACCTGTGACACCGATGCACGTGAAATAGCCGCCTATTATTGGCGTCTAGACTTTTCATTCGTTTACAGCGAATCGAATGTTTGTCCACAACGTATAATCTATTCAACTTAAATGTATTAAGGGTGGTTAAAGTGTAAAACACAGCGACCCGTGTCGATTTGTATAAATAATCAATACCTACGTAAAACTTTTCCTTTGCTATAATATCCGTTTCATAGCAATTATTATCGCTGATCAAGTGTATATTTGTGTATTGAAGTTATCCATCGAAAATTAAAAGTTCATTGTTGAATAATAAAACATGCACACACATTGCACGTGCAAGGATGAATTAAATTCTTTTTTTTTGTTATGTCATAGGAGGCAAACGAACAGGCGGCTCACCTGATTTTAAGTGATCACCGCCGTCCATAGACACTAGCAACACCAGGGGAGTTGCAAGTGGGTTGCGAGCCTGTGTTTGGGGGGAACGGGAAGTGAAGGGAGGAGGGTTGAGGGGAGGTGGCCCTCCGCCGCTCTCACTGACCGAACGAAACGCAACGATGCAAGCACTGTTACTTCCCGTCGGTTTTCTGTGAGAGGGTGGTACTACCCCGGGCGAGCCGGCCCATTCATGCTAAAGCGAGTATTTTAAGTAACATAACATAACTATAAATATATAACATAACAGTTGGGTCCGATCATGTTGGGACTGTACCAGACTAGGCCCCCCTCGGCAGCTGCTCAAGCCTAGGTCCGTTCCCTCGGCGTGGAGCCCTTGAGTACGCTGCTCGCGCGGTACAGTGACACAAAATCTTACCTCACTGCGACAACATTACATATATCACCTCCACACACGTGCACGCATACTCGCTTACACATGCAAGTGGAAGGGTTTTATCTTTTTTCCCTTATCAAACTGAAATAGTTTCGAATATTATCCGATACGAAATATATATAAGGGTTGTTGAGGTATGTATGCTTGGTACACATATATGTTTCAACAACTCATATATGTATGAATAGTTAGCTTAGCTTAGGTTGTCAAAATAAAATCGGCTGAGTGCCTTAAGCGCTCGCCTTAGTAGTCCGGTGAAGCTGTTAAGACCTCGCTTGGTCAATAGCGTAGTCAGTTCGAAAAAAAAAATGTTGGGACGGTCATACATTTGGCGTTACGTTGCTTTTTTTCGAACTGACTGCGCTATTGGCCTGACAGGCCTTTACAGTTTCACCTGACTACGCGTTACGTTGCGTTCTGGGATTAGTGTTTAAACCGGTACCTATGGCGTCGAGTACCTGTGAGGGATTGTCGACCTCTCATTTGGTTGCCGTTGTATGCATGGGACTGTACCATCCGTGTTTTTCTTATTACGTTGATAAAAAGTTTGAACACTTATATGCATATGCTTATAGGAGCATTCGTATAACACGCATAAAAGGCATGCAAATAAAAAAGAGATTATCAAACGAATTAAAACAATAAGGACTAATTAGTTTGCTTTAGAAATATTACTATTGTTTATAATTCTCAGATCAAACAATGACACTTCACATCAATTACTGACACGTTTCATTATGTCAAGATATTATATAAAAAATGCTCCTGTAATCAGCTTCTAGACATGTGCATGTTTTATAGAGTGAGTCTATTAATTAAATTGTATTGGTGAATCTTAAAACATTGCTTTGAAAATTGTTTTTAGATTGTTGTTGACATAAATGACAATGCCTCTTTATTTTAACTAACAAAATAAGTTATATTTTATGGATTATCTTATAATGAATCTTATTTTACTCTTGATCGCATTAAAATGAGATTGTAGCTGGGATTTCTTTGGTGAGATCATAGCGTTCAACCAACCAAACAAACAAATAAACAAACAAACTCTTCAGCTTTATATATTAGTATAGATTAAATAATGAAATTTAATAAAAGAGGCATGTTCTGTTGCATTGCCAACAAAACTTTATTCAGCAGCAGTCCAACACTTGACGATGATGATTAATTTTATATTAATTAGATGTCAGTTTCAAATCTTAATGGTGGTAGAGTGTTTCAAAATCGGGCACTTTTTTTGCTTTTGAGCGATTACGTTATTATTATATACGTTGCTATGGTAACGTGGAAAGTAGTAGTAATAATATTCGTCCAATAGGACAGGCGAAGGAATTAATCCATACTGCCAATTCTGAAGTTATGTGGTAAGTATCAAAGCTAACATTTTCAAAGTTTTTTTTTTTCCTATTCAAATAGTTCATAGGCGAAGGAATTAATCCATACTGCCAATTCTGAAGTTATGTGGTAAGTATCAAAGCTAACATTTTCAAAGTTTATTTTGTTTTCCTATTCAAATAGTTCATAGGCGAAGGAATTAATCCATACTGCCAATTCTGAAGTTATGTGGTAAGTATCAAAGCTAACATTTTCAAAGTTTATTTTGTTTTCCTATTCAAATAGTTCATAGGCGAAGGAATTAATCCATACTGCCAATTCTGAAGTTATGTGGTAAGTATCAAAGCTAACATTTTCAAAGTTTATTTTGTTTTCCTATTCAAATAGTTCATACGCGAAGGAATTAATCCATACTGCCAATTCTGAAGTTATGTGGTAAGTATCAAAGCTAACATTTTCAAAGTTTATTTTGTTTTCCTATTCAAATAGTTCATAGTCGAAGGAATTAATCCATACTGCCAATTCTGAAGTTATGTGGTAAGTATCAAAGCTAACATTTTCAAAGTTTATTTTGTTTTCCTATTCAAATAGTTCATAGGCGAAGGAATTAATCCATACTGCCAATTCTGAAGTTATGTGGTAAGTATCAAAGCTAACATTTTCAAAGTTTATTTTGTTTTCCTATTCAAATAGTTCATAGGCGAAGGAATTAATCCATACTGCCAATTCTGAAGTTATGTGGTAAGTATCAAAGCTAACATTTTCAAAGTTTATTTTGTTTTCCTATTCAAATAGTTCATAGGCGAAGGAATTAATCCATACTGCCAATTCTGAAGTTATGTGGTAAGTATCAAAGCTAACATTTTCAAAGTTTATTTTGTTTTCCTATTCAAATAGTTCATAGGCGAAGGAATTAATCCATACTGCCAATTCTGAAGTTATGTGGTAAGTATCAAAGCTAACATTTTCAAAGTTTATTTTGTTTTCCTATTCAAATAGTTCATAGGCGAAGGAATTAATCCATACTGCCAATTCTGAAGTTATGTGGTAAGTATCAAAGCTAACATTTTCAAAGTTTATTTTGTTTTCCTATTCAAATAGTTCATAGGCGAAGGAATTAATCCATACTGCCAATTCTGAAGTTATGTGGTAAGTATCAACGCTAACATTTTCAAAGTTTATTTTGTTTTCGTATTCAAAAAGTTTATACTACTTTTATTTCCAAATTTTTATTTGTTCTATATTACGTATTATAAAAATAAAGTTTCTGTATGTACAATTAAAATAACAACTTTTTGATGCATGGATATGGCTACAAATGACCAAAAAAAACTTTTTTTATACTTTGTCTATATTTTTATATTATTACTTTTGTTCGATATGTCATGTGTTTATTCTATTAATAAACTAGCTGTTGTGCGTGACTTTGTTTGCGTAAAAAGGGTTTTGATTTTTTTTGTTATTTATTTATATATTTATACATTATGCCTTAAATACGCAATGGCGGACTCAATTCCGAAGGCATTCTCTACTAGTCAACCATTAGGTGATGCAGAGATAAATGTTGGTAGGTTTAAAAGGAGAAGTTTTTATAAAATTATGTTTAACCTATTTAATATAACAATATATAAATAAAATATCACGCGGAAAAAACGCACGTGAGAAGCGCACAGTGCACGACTTCCAACCATCGAGATGACATGATGGAATTTCAGTCCCTGACGAGTCGTTCTGTAACGGAACTCAGCAGCAGGTATCAATCCAAACAGTTCTTCAGAGCATTCTCCGTGGTAGATCTTATAGAGGACGCAAAGCGACGCAACGTCCCTACAATACAGTGATTTACGAGAAAGGTATATAATTTGTCAAGGTTTTTTTATAGTCAGGGCGGGACAGCGTCTACCGGGCCCGCTAATATTAAATGAAAAGGTATGTTTTGTAGGTCGTAGAGCCACGCTGAAGCTATTACTAGATAACATAGGGTACATTTCCTCCAGCAAAAAATACTATTCCCCAGAGATAAGTCAAATCTATATTAGCTAGCGAAGCCGCGGGTAACAGCTAGTACTAAAATATAAGAAAAGGTATGTTTTGTAGGTCGTAGAGCCACGCTGAAGCTATTACTAGATAACATAGGGTACATTTCCTCCAGCAAAAAATACTATTCCCCAGAGATAAGTCAAATCTATATTAGCTAGCGAAGCCGCGGGTAACAGCTAGTACTAAAATATAAGAAAAGGTATGTTTTGTAGGTCGTAGAGCCACGCTGAAGCTATTACTAGATAACATAGGGTACATTTCCTCCAGCAAAAAATACTATTCCCCAGAGATAAGTCAAATCTATATTAGCTAGCGAAGCCGCGGGTAACAGCTAGTACTAAAATATAAGAAAAGGTATGTTTTGTAGGTCGTAGAGCCACGCTGAAGCTATTACTAGATAACATAGGGTACATTTCCTCCAGCAAAAAATACTATTCCCCAGAGATAAGTCAAATCTATATTAGCTAGCGAAGCCGCGGGTAACAGCTAGTACTAAAATATAAGAAAAGGTATGTTTTGTAGGTCGTAGAGCCACGCTGAAGCTATTACTAGATAACATAGGGTACATTTCCTCCAGCAAAAAATACTATTCCCCAGAGATAAGTCAAATCTATATTAGCTAGCGAAGCCGCGGGTAACAGCTAGTACTAAAATATAAGAAAAGGTATGTTTTGTAGGTCGTAGAGCCACGCTGAAGCTATTACTAGATAACATAGGGTACATTTCCTCCAGCAAAAAATACTATTCCCCAGAGATAAGTCAAATCTATATTAGCTAGCGAAGCCGCGGGTAACAGCTAGTACTAAAATATAAGAAAAGGTATGTTTTGTAGGTCGTAGAGCCACGCTGAAGCTATTACTAGATAACATAGGGTACATTTCCTCCAGCAAAAAATACTATTCCCCAGAGATAAGTCAAATCTATATTAGCTAGCGAAGCCGCGGGTAACAGCTAGTACTAAAATATAAGAAAAGGTATGTTTTGTAGGTCGTAGAGCCACGCTGAAGCTATTACTAGATAACATAGGGTACATTTCCTCCAGCAAAAAATACTATTCCCCAGAGATAAGTCAAATCTATATTAGCTAGCGAAGCCGCGGGTAACAGCTAGTACTAAAATATAAGAAAAGGTATGTTTTGTAGGTCGTAGAGCCACGCTGAAGCTATTACTAGATAACATAGGGTACATTTCCTCCAGCAAAAAATACTATTCCCCAGAGATAAGTCAAATCTATATTAGCTAGCGAAGCCGCGGGTAACAGCTAGTACTAAAATATAAGAAAAGGTATGTTTTGTAGGTCGTAGAGCCACGCTGAAGCTATTACTAGATAACATAGGGTACATTTCCTCCAGCAAAAAATATTATTCCCCAGAGATAAGTCAAATCTATATTAGCTAGCGAAGCCGCGGGTAACAGCTAGTACTAAAATATAAGAACTGCGACACGAGAAGAATCTCAGATGCGTTGCCGGCCTTTGAGAAAGGAATAGGCTCGTTTTTTGAAAAAAGGCAGATTGTATTGTTCTGGAAACGCTGCCGCTGGGAGTTCATTCCAGAGAACTGTCGTGCGCGGAAAAAACGCACGTGAGAAGCGCACAGTGCACGACTTCCAACCATCGAGATGACATGATGGAATTTCAGTCCCTGACGAGTCGTTCTGTAACGGAACTCAGCAGCAGGTATCAATCCAAACAGTTCTTCAGAGCATTCTCCGTGGTAGATCTTATAGAGGACGCAAAGCGACGCAACGTCCCTACAATACAGTGATTTACGAGAAAGGTATATAATTTGTCAAGGTTTTTTTATAGTCAGGGCGGGACAGCGTCTACCGGGCCCGCTAATATTAAATATTTTCGGTGGCAATTTATCATATGATTTTTTGTTTGGCTGTTGGAAGTTTTTATACAATAGACAGTTATTGTATTTATTATGATCAAAAGCCACTAAAACTATTGATTTCACGTATGGTGGGGTAAGAGAATACCTAGCAAGGTCAATGTTTTTAGTATTGCTTAAAGTTTGATTAAAAACACTGTTTATATTTATCATCCAACATCATGATAAATACCTTTACTATGTGTAAAAAGTGACGTATAATTATTCACGTAGTTCTATTGTAAGTTCTGTTTATTGTTGTGTTTTTTTTTTATGTCATAAGTGGCAAACGAACTGGTGGGTCACCTGATGTTAAGTGATCACCACCGTCCATGGACACTAACAACACCAGAGGAGTCGCAAGTGCGTTGCCACCCTTTGGAGGGAAGGGATTAGGGGAGGCTGAGGGAGAGGAGGAGAGGGGAGAGGAGGTGGGCCTTCGGCGCTCTCACTGACCTAACGAAACGCAAACGTCGGTTTTCTATGAGAGGGTGGTACTACCCCGGACGAGCGGACCCAGTCATGCTGAAACCAGTAATAGTTTCAGCTTGGCTCTACCATTGTATTTTTTTTCTACTAAATTTATATTTGTTTTGTTTTCCTTAATTTGTGGTTACAGTAGTTATATCTCTTTAGTATGACCATCCGTGACGTGTTACGTGTATTGTGCTATTTGTTTGTTCATTTCAAATTTTGTATTAACATTAACGTCCGTTTATCATCATATATAGGCTCCCATCGAAAATCAGCGCTGCAGTACTACTTACAGTATTGCAGATTTTTGCTGAATGGGTTCGCCAATTGTTGGACATCTATTTTTCATTTTTAAAATGTATTTTTTTTCTGTCTTATTAGTTTGTGTAATTTAATTTAATTGTATGGTTGTTCCAACAATAAAGTATTTCTTTCTTTCTTTCTTTCTATGTAATAATATACGTATAATAGTCATCGCCTATGATTTTTCGTATTTTAGCAGATGTTATGACTTAAATGATTATTATTTTCCATGTGGTTTTATGGATGTATGCCGTGAATTAAATTTTAGAGCAAGTATTTAATAAACTATGCGTTGAAATGTTAAAGTAGAGAGGTATTTGACTTTGATTAAAAGCAATTAAATATTTCGCATGGATAAACGTAGTAGTAGTAGAAGACTCAATATGGTAGAGTCAATCAGTATCTGAGCGTGTATGTAACAGACTTGACTGGATATAGTGGATTGGCAGTCGGTGGATTTGAATGCACTACCGCCCCGCAAGTCCTGGAAGTAACATAAATGTAAAGTGAATTATTTTATCCTTATTCATCATGAAAAGTATATTTTCACCTTCCAATTTTTGCTACTGGCATTTTTTGACAATTTATAGAAAAATTGTAGATATATGTCGTTTAAGTTAATCTTAAATTGTGATGTCAACCCATATTGACATATTGAATAGTTGCTATTCAACTAGCTGCTACGATTTAAAGAACAAGTTTGAATTGAAATGTTTAAAGAGTTTTACCCACGTAACTAAGATACTTCACAATTTCCTGTGGCTGTCACGTGCAACTGTGTACTGGAACCAACACGGTATTCACTTGGACGATGTTGGCAATAGACGACTATGACATGTTCGATTTAACGATTCTCGTGGCGTATCTCAAGAAGAAATAATGTGAAAAATCGTAGTTTATATTTGCAAGTTACATTGAAGTTCGTAATGAAACGTTTCTAGTATCCAAATAATAAGAGACGGTTTATATATCGATATTTCTAAGATTCTCGGATAATCCTAATGGAATACAAATGAATAGAACGGCATACTGCACCAATATTCGATTACTTTACGTTGCTAAGTACACATAATATATAATCATTAAGACTAATTTACTATCTTTTGCACTTTACAGGACTAACTTAACTATCTCTTATTTTTCTGTTATTCCTTTATACGTCTATTTGGTCTAAGCTCCAATTAATACATCTACTACACACTAATACATCTCTATTACTAATTTTATTATTATTATCTTTTCTGTTTCACTGGACTTGTTTTAACTATTTCTTCTTTTTCTGTAATTCCTTTGTATGGCTATTTGGTCTAAGCCTCAACATTTATTCATGGAATTATTAACGGAACGGAACGGATTTACTTGAATCTACGTGCATCTGAATACCAGATTTGTGCAGATTTTAAATCCTCTCTACCTCTACATGTATATGTACATTAATAATATACAAACATCGGAACTTTAGATATAATCTTTAACAGTATATTTTGGTAGAGGAGGGGAATAACATTTTGTCGTTCACAAGATCAAAATCAAAATATACTTTATTCAATTTAGGCCCTGAGAAAACGCTTATGAACGTCAAAGCTACCACCGGTTCGGAAAACAACCCAGTCATCGAGAAGAACCGGCAAGAAACTGGATCTGGTTTATCTTTTTATGTTATATATTTTTACAATAACATAAACATTTACATTCGTTATTAGCGGATGCACAGAGAGGGGCGTCATTTCCAGACGTCACAATCGTTCAGATATTGATCGTTAGCTAATGTATATGTTACCGAAAATAATAACCATTTTTGTGTGTTGCTCTTAAGAATGGTAAATAAAATACGTGAATATTCAAAATATGATTTCTACGAACAAAATAATTTCACCGATTGGATGAAATCGGTTTTAATCACTTTCATAGCCGTATAAGCTTTATGTATTGTACCGGAACACAGTACTAAAACAAACATAAAACGCTTTTTTATTTTATTTTGGTTTTGTTTATTTTACTTCGCAGCTGTGAATAACATAAAAATAGGATACGTTATTGCTCCCTATACTTAAAAAAATTGTTTATCGGTAGCTAATTTAATTCAAAATGTCGTTATAGTTGTCTAGTGCTTAGCCATTGAATTAATTATTATTGAGGAATTTTGTATGTATACTCAATCAAATATTTGTCATTAATTCTCCCATTTGTCCTCTTTGCCTTTCCGATTCTTTTCCTTATAGCGTCAAGGTAAGAATTAACAATTTGCATATAAATAAATACCAATGAATTGAGTAATAAAATAGGAATTTCTATATTTTCATACTTTTTGGTAGTGTTTCGACATCAGTGGATACCAGTACAACTAATTACCTCTGCTCATTATTAAACTGTACTTGACACATTGAAATGTGTTTAGATCATTGTCAACTACATGCGTAATTTACAGATTTGCGCACATTTTCATCAGTACATAGATATTCTGTGATGTGAATTTATTTGTACAGCTTAAGGCAGAGATCTTTTACTATTTATTTTTTGAATAATGATAATGATCTGGTACATTGATAACTAGGATACGTTTTTTATATTATCTATATTATTGACATATGAAATTAAAGGCAAGACAAGACATATATACTAATACTAGCGGGCCCGGCGGACGTTGTCCTGAGTAGATAATTAAAAAAAATCCCAAAAGCCAACTGCAGCGCCAACTACCGGGTCCAATTGTGAATCTAAACCATTCTCTGATCCACTGGAACACGCTCACAGAATTTCATCAACACCGGTCCAGCCGTTTAGGAGGAATTCAGTGACATACACACGTACAGAAGAAATTTATATATAAAGATACTATCTATACTAATATTATAAAGAGGCAAAGTTTCTGAATTTGTGAGTTTGTGACGTTGTAGAGGGTAGATGTAGAGAGGTAGTAGATCTCCGGAACTACTGGTTCGATTTGAAAAATACTTTCAGTGTTATATAGCTCATTTATCGAGGAAGATTATAGGCTATATATCATCACGCTAAGACCAATAGGAGCTGGGCACCAAAGAAGAATGTTTCAAAATCAGGATTTTTCCCCTTGAGAGCTTCCGCTGCGTGTTAGCTTTAGCTCAAAGTAACTATTCCACGCGTATAAAGTCGCAGGCAGAGGCTAGTATATAATAAAATTATTAATTAAAATGTACACTCTGATGGCAAAGATATTGATTTTTTTCGATAAAGCATCTTGGATAAAGAGCTTATAAATTTAAGTATTATAATGGAAACATTTATATTATTCTTATATCAATGTTTTCTCAATCAGATTAAATTTGAAAATTAAGATATAAAAGATATAATTCGTTTCAGAAATATTGAAATTTTGCTTTAACACAAGGTATCTAACACGCTGGCGGACACATTTGTAAGCGTTTGATTGATATTGACTTTTCTAAATGTTTGAATTAACAGTTTCCAAAGCATAACGGACCTGGATTTGATGTTCAGTGCTTTTGTATTTGGTGTTTATATTATGTATGAATAGTTAATGTTAAATGTAAATGTAGGTACATAAAATCGCGAAAGTAATTTATACGTTCAAAAGAGCAAGGAGTAAAAATCGATATGTAAATAAGCTGGTTGGTTGGGAAATATGGTGTGGAGGTCGCCGTGGTGCGTGTCTTTGATCGATGGTGTTGCGTGTTTGTCGAAATTCTTAGGCGCTCGGTAAGAGCCAAACGGGAAATCCAGTAGCTACGCGATTTTCGTACAGCACGTATAGGGCGGCGTGACGTGGCTTCTCTTTGTTTCACGCCCGTCGCCGCCATCGCGATCGCCTCCACCTTGTCGCTTTGCGCCGCCGCCCAGGTCCTGCATCGCGCATGCTCAACATAACTCTCGGGTGCCTACTACGCCATGATTGAAATAATATACTTTATAAACCAACGTGCATAGTTTCGTTACATCTTTAGAATCTTTTGCGTAGATAGTTGACGCTCCTGAGTGCATAGGTATTGGCCCGCCACTGCAACCGTCTGCATATACCGGCTGACCGGTCTCAGTTAGTCGGCAACTGGGAAGGGAGCGCGCGGCAGTGGCGGTATCGATCTGAATGTTTCGCGTGCCCGCTCGTGCAGCACGTTCTCACGGGATATTCGTCCAGTAGTTGCCGTCGGCGCCGGCCTTGCTTGTCGTGTATTTATTTATTTCATCCGCGCGATCATGCTCGTGGCTTATTGATAACTAGACTCACGCATCTACGAGCGCACTTGAAAAGTCGGCGGTGGTATCGCACACGTATCTCGAATTATTATTCAAAGCGGCTAAACGTAGGTAAGTGTTTTATAACTTTATAATTTCGACCGCTTGCAAAATTCTGTTTTCTACTTTAAATCTATTTCTTTAACCATTATCGTGTTAATTTTTGCGGCCCTAGTCTCGTTCCTGTTACATTTGTTTGTTTAAAATGTGTTCAAATGTTTGTTCAAATTTCTATTGAGTGTTGTAGCCGGGCATCTGGTTTATATTCTAAAGTTAGATTGTAAAATCGTAAACCATAAGGAATCATCAGTATATAGATACGTGTAGAGTAATTTGTTCGACGTAATCCACTCTTATACAAAGAAAATTCGGATTTCATATGAAGTAAGAGTTATAAATGTATAAGCTAAGTTTTAATAAAACGTCGAGTGCTATATTTAAAATTTATTTATCGCGTATAAAGACAAACAATATTGCAATTCTCAATCGTTTGATTTCCAGTACAATGACACGGGACACGTTTCGATTTCCATATATATACGGCTTGTTTCTCTTAAATCAATGAATACGTAGCAATATCTGTTTTAGCGTATAAAACGTGTTTTATATTCTTTTTTTAGATTTTAGTGGCCGCAGCTTTTAGTTTTATTGCATTTTCATTCAATGGTAATAGATATAGTAACCCTCGATAAAATTAAAATGTCTATCTACTTTTGAATTCGGTACATTGACCTAATAATACTACTTCAATGCAGAATTGATTTCGTAAAGTAATTATATGTATTACGTAAATATATGTTAATACAAGCGGATGCATTAAACTACGAAATTTCTTTTGATCCATTTAAAATTAATTAACAGTAATAACCACAATGATACAGATGTAAAACGACTTGTGGTAGTTCTTATAAATGTTGTCTTTATCGTCAGTATATCGTAAGTACAAGTATACATTGTACATTATAAACAGATGCGCATTAATCATTATTTCCTGTCGCTACAAAAATAAATGTATTTAATATTATTAAACAAACAAACATAGTGTTATCATTCAAGTTGTTTGTTCACGATATTTGTCGATGCAATCCAGAAACCAAAATATTAAGTGTATAAATTATTTATATAGATTTTTCCTGTTAGCTAAAATATAAAATAAATAATCTACCGTGATTTGATGTTCTCATAAAGTCTGCTAAATTTTTCTTATATTCGTGCAATATTGATGTCATTCTATTGTATATTGACCTTTTATTAATTATGCATATGCATAGTTAAGTTAAATAACATGTGCAAAACTCTAAAATTTGCAATAATATAAAAATATCAGTTATCTCACATCTCATTAGGTTTCTACCTGATTTTACCACTACATTTTAATATGATATTTATTATAACACTCAAACTGGAATTATCTTCGTTAAAATTGTAAATGACTAAGTAAGATATTAAGAGATTTTAATGGTGGTAGAGCCACGCTGAAACTATTATTGGTTTCAGCATGAATGGGTCGGCTCGCCCGGGGTAGTACCACCCTCTCATAGAAAACCGACGTGAAGTAACAGTGCTTGCATTGTTGCGTTTCGTTCGGTCAGTGAGAGCGCCGGAGACCCACGAGGGGAGATGGGTCTCCGGCGCTTCATTGTCACGAACGTAACAACGCAAAGCAAGCCAGTCACTCTCACGTCGGTTTTCTATGAGAGGGGAGGGGAGATGGGTCGTCACGAACGTAACAACGCAAAGCAAGCCAGTCACTCTCGCGGCCTTTACTTCACGTCGGTTTTCTATTTAAAAAATAAGGGAAATAAAATAAAAGCCTTCCAATACACGCATACCTACAATGTGTATGTATGTGTGAGATGATTTGTGTTGTTTGTGTTTTTTTAGTGAGTGAAAATGTTAAATGTCACTGTATCGCGTTAGGAGCGTGCTCGAGGATTCCACTTTGGGAGAGAGGATCGAACCTGAGGTTGAACCGCTTCCGAAGACGATCACTGCGAGTGTGTTGGAGCGAGATTTACCGCCAGACCACGGCGTCCTGATCTATGGTTACGAGGGCGTGGTCGGGGGCGAGCATACTCTCTGTTTGAAGAGACCATAGCGGCCTTGTTCCGCACCCTATCTACGTGCAATTCAATCATGAATTACCTATAGAGGGTGACACCGAGGTACTTGACCCGGTTAGGAAACATATACTCCATACAGACTGAGGAGATTGAGATTGTATTTTTTGTGTTTATCTAGTGAGTGAAAATGTTAAATGTCACTGTACGCGTTAGGAGCGTGCTCGAGGATTCCACTTTGGGAGAGAGGATCGAACCTGAGGTTGAACCGCTTCCGACGACGATCACTGCGAATGTGTTGGAGCGAGATTTACCGCCAGACCATGGCGTCCTTATCTATGGTTACGAGGGCGTGGTCGGGGGCGAGCATACTTTCTGTTTGAAGAGACCATAGCGGCCTTGTTCCGCACCCTATCTACGTGCAATTCACCGAATGGTGACACCGAGGTACTTGACCCGGTTAGGAAATATATACTCCATACAGACTGAGGAGATTGAGATTGTATCTGTTTTTATTGGAATCAAAGAGTGTCGCGGAACACTTGTCAGGATTTATTTTCACCTGCCATCTACAGTAACTTTCACACAGATCACGAACGGACCATTGGATGTGGCCTGTGAGATTGAGTCTCTGCCAGCCAGAGGTATAGATGACTGTGTCACCAGCGCAACAACCTATCTCGACCTCCGGGGATTGAAGTAGATCACTGATGAAGAGATTAAACAGTGAGGACGCGAGAGTGGACCCTTGAATCACGCCTTAGCGGAACGAATGGAATAAGGGATATTTTACCTTCCACTCAGAAGCGGAAGGTCATATCTTAAAAAGGTTGTTTTTATACCATTGATGGCAAACGAATAAACTAACAAAACTAAGCGAACCAAAGGAGGGCACCTGATGGTAAGTGATCACCACCGCCCAGGGACACCTGCGACACGAGACAAAAGGGCGGTGGTGATCACTTACCATCAGGTGCCCTCCTTTGGTTCGCTTAGTTTTGTTAGTTTATTCGTTTGCCATCAATGGTATAAAAACAACCTTTTTAAGATATGACCTATTAATTATGCATATGCATAGTTAAGTTAAATAACATGTGCAAAACTCTAATTTGCAATAATATAAAAATATCAGTTATCTCACATCTCATTAGGTTTCTACCTGATTTTACCACTACATTTTAATATGATATTTATTATAACACTCAAACTGGAATTATCTTCGTTAAAATTGTAAATGACTAAGTAAGATATTAAGAGATTTTAATGGTGGTAGAGCCACGCTGAAACTATTATTGGTTTCAGCATGAATGGGTCGGCTCGCCCGGGGTAGTACCACCCTCTCATAGAAAACCGACGTGAAGTAACAGTGCTTGCATTGTTGCGTTTCGTTCGGTCAGTGAGAGCGGTGATCACTTAACAGCAGGTGACCCACCTGTTCGTTTGCCACCTATGACATAAAAAAAAAAAGATCGATTTTATACTTTGGGCTAACGCTAACACGCAACGGAAGCTCTCAAGAGAAAAAAACCCCGATTTGAAAATATTATTCATTAGTGCTCCGCCCCTATTGATCTTAGCGTGATGATATATAGCCTATAACCTTCCTCGATAAATGAGCTATATAGCACTGAAACAATTTTTCAAATCGGACCAATAGTTCCTGAGATTACCCCCTACATCCTTACAAACTCACAAACTTTACCTCTTTATAATATTAGTATAGATAAATAAAGTTATATTTATCAACTACTAGCGGGCCCGGCAGACGTTGTTTCACCCTGATTATAAAAAAAAATCCTTAACATATGACATACCAAAACGTTCCTCATTAATAACTTTATCCATTGGTGAAAACCGCTTGAAAATCCGTAGTTTTTGGGTTTATCGCGAACAGACAGACAGACAGACGCGGTAGGGGACTTTGTTTTATACTATGTAATGTAATGATTAAGGCATACGTATTTAATAATAAAAAATACGTTTATATAAATATTGTTTACAATTTTTCAGTATAGCTGAAAGTATTTACCTTTTGTAAATAACCTTGTAGAATTGCTTGTGGTTTATTGATATTATAACGTCTTATGAAAGCGATCCATATATAAGGTGTCTATAAGTATATTGTTCGTTATTAAGCTGTTATACTGATAACTTGGGATTCCAACGTTCCGATGCCCTCCCTTGACATAGGTCCCGGGTTGCTCCTTGCGTTCGATAGATAGATATAAGCGGAATGCCGCGCCGCAGCTAGCTAGAAAGTCAATGTTTTCCTGACATTGTGCACACTGATCCTGTCTATGTCAGTTTAACCGAATCCTCGGTGGCACATGCACTCGTGTCCTCTCGCGTATACCTTAACCCCGGTAACTCCCGTTGAGGTTTCTGCCGCTCTCAGGCGGTATATCAGGCGCGCATGAAGTTTAGGAAAACTCCAGGGATCGACGGTATCACGGACGAAGTTTTTAGACGTCTTCCCGATCACCTCATAATCCTCCAGGTCTGCATTTTCCAATCGTTTGTCAAAATGCTGTAGTGATAGGGATTCGCAAACCCGACAAGAAAGCTGTTTCCCGATAGTTTTAAATGAGCCTACTCCTTTCTCATGGGGTGGCAACACATCTGTGATTCTTTTGTCTCGTGTCGCAGGTGTCCCTGGGCGGTGGTGATCACTTACCATCAGGTGCCCTCCTTTGGTTCGCTTAGTTTTGTTAGTTTATTCGTTTGCCATCAATGGTATAAAAACAACCTTTTTAAGATATGACCTTCCGCTTCTGAGTGGAAGGTAAAATATCCCTTATTCCATTCGTTCCGCTAAGGCGTGATTCAAGGGTCCACTCTCGCGTCCTCACTGTTTAATCTCTTCATCAGTGATCTACTTCAATCCCCGGAGGTCGAGATAGGTTGTTGCGCTGGTGACACAGTCATCTATACCTCTGGCTGGCAGAGACTCAATCTCACAGGCCACATCCAATGGTCCGTTCGTGATCTGTGTGAAAGTTACTGTAGATGGCAGGTGAAAATAAATCCTGACAAGTGTTCCGCGACACTCTTTGATTCCAATAAAAACAGATACAATCTCAATCTCCTCAGTCTGTATGGAGTATATATTTCCTAACCGGGTCAAGTACCTCGGTGTCACCATTCGGTGAATTGCACGTAGATAGGGTGCGGAACAAGGCCGCTATGGTCTCTTCAAACAGAAAGTATGCTCGCCCCCGACCACGCCCTCGTAACCATAGATAAGGACGCCATGGTCTGGCGGTAAATCTCGCTCCAACACATTCGCAGTGATCGTCGTCGGAAGCGGTTCAACCTCAGGTTCGATCCTCTCTCCCAAAGTGGAATCCTCGAGCACGCTCCTAACGCGTACAGTGACATTTAACATTTTCACTCACTAGATAAACACAAAAAATACAATCTCAATCTCCTCAGTCTGTATGGAGTATATGTTTCCTAACCGGGTCAAGTACCTCGGTGTCACCCTCTATAGGTAATTCATGATTGAATTGCACGTAGATAGGGTGCGGAACAAGGCCGCTATGGTCTCTTCAAACAGAGAGTATGCTCGCCCCCGACCACGCCCTCGTAACCATAGATCAGGACGCCGTGGTCTGGCGGTAAATCTCGCTCCAACACACTCGCAGTGATCGTCTTCGGAAGCGGTTCAACCTCAGGTTCGATCCTCTCTCCCAAAGTGGAATCCTCGAGCACGCTCCTAACGCGATACAGTGACATTTAACATTTTCACTCACTAAAAAAACACAAACAACACAAATCATCTCACACATACATACACATTGTAGGTATGCGTGTATTGGAAGGCTGTAAGAAGTCATCAAGTAGCGCTAATCTATATTATATTGTTACACTGGAATTTGGTGCGGACGAAATTACAAGCGTTTACTAGTCTACCTATTATAGATTAATATACTATAATTTATATATATTAACCACTACGTACGTTCCAACAAGTTAAGGATATCTTTGACAACATTTAATAAAGCTCGATAAATCCCAATAATACGTCTTATTGTCATAATAACTTACATATATATATATATGAGAATGTCGGTGATATATCGTGCCGTACGTTATAAAAGTATTTATGTAATCGAGTTATAGTGTTTTATGGTCGGAAGCGAGCGAGGCGGAGCTCCAGCGGCGAGATTTGTGACTACCGCTATTTTGTTTATTACTATTACATATTATTCGATGCGTCCTGAACTTACACTAACAAGATTAACGATATTTATATACTAGGATATGTTTTTTTTGTATGAATATCACAAAGTTATATAATATGGCATGTATTTGATTTCATTCATTTAACTAGAGATTGAGGTACTTTGGCAGAATTATAAATGTTTTGTACTGTTGAGTTGTTAGGTTAATTAAGATTCAATCTTTTGATAATCGTTTAGATAACACCTTACAAACTTTTTTGGTAAGGTTTAACGGCTTTTAAGATAACTAACAGACATATCAGTGTACTTATAGCCCGAAACCTGCTGAATCGACTTTCATAATTTAAATTTTGTTTGTATTTTCTGGCCAGGTTTTAGTATATGTATTCTTACATTAAGCAATCTGTGGAATAAGTAACATTGCTAATAAATACAATGGACAACAAAACAGCTTCAATTGTATGCTGATACAATATCAAAGATACTGTACCTAAACCGTTATATAAAATATTAACAAGTATAGCGCCGTAGCCAATAATAATTGTTTACAATTACAATTTTTATTTGATAAAGTAAACTAAGAATATTAAACTTAATCAAATCCAGTGAACAATGACATGATGGTGGCTTAATTGATATCGTGTTTGGACACCGCGGCGATGGACGTAGGGTCGAATCCTAGCAACAGGGTCGGAGTGCACAGTGAAGGAAAACATCGTGACGAAACCATAGCATGGCGGTAAGGCTTGTTCTAAGCCCATCTCTGGCAACAGTAGGGCAACAGTTGAGCAATAGTCAGGCAACAGTCGTGAAGCAGCCGGGCAACCGTCGGGCAACAGCTGGGCAAGAGTCAGGCAATAGTAGGGCAGCAGTCGAGTAACAGTTGAGAAATATTCAGGCAACAGTTGGGAAGCAGTCGGGCAACCGTCGTGCAACTGCTAGGCAACAGCTAGGCAACAGCTGGGCAACAGTCTGGCAACAGTAATACAGTGACATTTAACATTTTCACTCACTAAAAAAACACAAACAACACAAATCATCTCACACATACATACACATTGTAGGTATGCGTGTATTGGAAGGCTTTTATTTTATTTCCCTTATTTTTTAAACTTGGTTAGTTAGAGTAGCCAAGTTCACAGTATAGAAATACGTGTATGAGTTCGTGAGGTACACATGCAATTGTTTTTCACTAACTCGTATATATGTGGCTAGTTGAACTAGCTTAGCTAAGTTATATTCAACACTGGCGGTGCATTCAAGGCAACAGCTGAAGAGGTTCGGCCACTTTCGCGTCCTTGAGCTTGTTGCTATAGGGCTGAGTGCCTTAAACGTTCGCTCAAAAAAGTCTGATGAAGGTGTAAAGGCCTGCTAGGCCAACAGCCTATGGTCAGTTAGTAAAAGAAAAGATTTGGAATTTCGACA
Organism: Antheraea pernyi; assembly: GCA_015888305.1. Taxonomy (NCBI): domain Eukaryota; kingdom Metazoa; phylum Arthropoda; class Insecta; order Lepidoptera; family Saturniidae; genus Antheraea; species Antheraea pernyi. Next base: position 284,168 of record MU159043.1, on the reverse strand, counting down.
ATTTTATGTGATCCTCTTTATCTCGTTTATAATAAATAAAATCTGGTAAGTTAAGGTAATTTCTTATAGGTAACCTTGTTCTTGGTGAAAAAGGTATAATGTCTTATTTATTTGTGTGTCCGGAATTAAGTAAAGAATGGTATGACCAATTTTTTATTAAGTTTTGTAGAAGATAAGCTTATATAATTTCTCAATTGTAAGCTGATGTGAATTGCTAATAAGTAATTTTAGGAACCATCTTTAGACAATTTCAACCGGTTTTTTTGTATATAGTTATCTAAAATTATATTGGAATGTCATTTCGAAATTATTTTTTTTTTAATTATTAGGAATATCTTTCGAAAATATAAAAAGTATAGTTTGATAAAATAAAACAAAGAATTAACAAAATAATTATAATATATATATATGTAATATATTATAGTTAATAATTAAAGAAATAAAAAATCTATAAATTTCAATCGATTTTAATAATATTTTGAACAAGGACAATATATGTCACTTCAAACTTGACATGGCATTATTTTCTATCAGTAATTATTTTGAAAATAAAAAAATATATACACAGTAAATAAATAAGTATTTTATTTAAAACACCTATCTCAACTCTTTTAAATAATTTTGTACAATATAAACCGTCTAAGAGAATTCCGCGGTGGTTCCTAGCTCTTACGAGTTCGTACCTCCTCTACTTAGGGTTTTATCTAAGTACATAATTACTTTTTCTGTGGAATAAATATGTTATTTACGTATTTATGTTCAAAAAAGCTCTTCCACAATCAATTTTGTTATAAAATGTTGTTGCCATTATACAGTAGAGTGCAATAAACATCACAGTTCGTTCCATTAACTAAGTGTGTTAAGCGTTATGTGAAGGTGACATATAAATATTTTTGATGTGAAAACTTCTTTAGGGCGCGTTGAGCGGTATTTTTGGCAGGAGATAAATTTATAATTTTGCGTCATGACATGCTAATAAGCGTGACCGAGCCAACAGTGCTAGCAACACGTAGTATAGCAGCCTGTTTATCATTTTATCTCGAAAATTCATCTAGAGTATTCAACTTTCTAGAATAATTTATGACCACGATTAGGCCACGACCAGTGAAGTCCGAATATTTTTATTTCTTCTCAATAGAATGAGGGATGAGTGAATTTATTACATTATTAAAAGATAATTGTTATTCATCTCGAAAACAACATATAACTATGACTCTTAGACAGATTTCATTACGAAAATGATTTACCTTCATAATACTTTTGCTGATATTTTGTCCAGTGTTCACAAACCATGGAACGGCTATGCCTGAATTTGTCGGTGTTTTGTGTTGGTCACGTCCATTTCAATAATATTTTGCCCGCAACTTGGTGTTCGATTGCGATTTAGTTTATTAGTTAACTGGTCATGGGTAGCTTTATTTTAGAGCATTTATCGCTGTGGTTACTTAATATTCACTGTAAAAATAGGCTCACTTTACTCATTGATTAATTTTAGAATTCCGTGTAGCGCCTAATTTATTTGCTACAAGCTAAGTTTCAAGTAAGCTAATTAAAGGCCATTTTATGTAACTGTTAACTGGTGTTAGAAGCTTTAATACAACCGTGTAAAACTATTAAAGACTCACTACGTTCATTTACATGTTGTAAGTGTATTTTTCAGATTTCTATTTATCAAGAAGGATTAATAATTTACAACAACATGAAGCAATTCTTTTATGCGATAACTGTTTAAATTAATTCACTAACGATCAGTTTGTTAATTAAATGTTTGATTTATTAATATCGTTGAGAAATTAAGAAAGGATAATTAATTCTTAGATAGCCTAAATTATGACAGATTACTGAAAGAATATTTTATTACGGATAATGCTTGTCCTGTGTAATAATATTTTTATTTATTGTTCTTATCACATTATGTAATATATAATGTCGAAAACACATGTGAAATGTACGCTTACAATGAAATAACCTTGTTTTCACTTACAGTAATAATTAAATACATATAATACAAGAGGGTAAGGGACATCTTTTGTTGAACGCTGAATAAGTTTCTAGCTATTGTGTCGTGGACCCGTGCCATAAAACTAAAATACGTTGACAACAAAATGGCAAACCGGCAACAGACAGACAGTCATGACAATCACTTTTGTTGCTTGTTACCTATAGATATGAAGTCTTTTTTATTGGAACAAAAACATTACATATGTACAAAAGGTAAAACTACGTATGCGTAGATTATAGTGTCTGTTTTGTTTACTGGGTTGCAAAATTTTAATGCCGTGGTTATTAGTACTATACTTGATTCAAAAGTTAATTAAAGGTGGTCGTGTACGTATGTTTTTTACTTTTCTTTATCTTTAATTATTAGAATCTTAGGTAACATCGAAATAAGGTTTACTGTCTGTGTATTGTATAAGCTCGTTTCGTGGATCGTTCAAGTGTTCATTGTTTATATAGTATTCTTGAAACTCGTCTATTATCTTCTATATAGTTGTTTCTACAACAATTAGAAAATGCAATTTCTTTCTAACAGTTCAATTAATTACCACTGGTATAAACATGTATTATGGATATGGATAAAGTGGACGTACTCAGATAATACTGGTTATGTCACTGTTTCATTCGTCCCGTCTCTTGGAATTGGTCTATTGAGAATCGTTTCAATTTATTCTATCACCGCTCGACATCTTGGTCTGACTTTGTGTACATAATATAATATCCATCTTTTTTCTCTTTCAATCTGACGTAAAAAGGGATGGGAGGTTAAGTTGTATATATAAATATAATATGCTATTTACTAAACTTAACTGTCTCGCTGCTTCGCTAAAACGTTCTTTCATGATACTCGTAAAGGCACTAAAATGTAGTTGTTTTGTAGCCGGGCTGTAACTAAAGACATTTTTGTTTTCAGATTTGTAACTTTTTGTGGATAAGTGTATAAAGCTTTTTATATATACTAGTGGGCGCCCAGTGGTCGACAGTCGACCGAAATTCATTGATTTTTTAAAGTTTGAACTTTATTCGGGTTCTTTTGTCAATAATCTATAATCAAAGGTTTTCTTCATCAAGGCAACTCAGTTATTCGCCACTTTTAAAAATTGTATAAACATAAAAAGCGGTTACATAAAGTGGTAAGGCTCTCAAGTTCTAAGTAAAGATAACTTTACGAAAATAAAGAAATTTATCATAAGTCATGACACAATTACCAATTAGTTTTACACGATATCATGGGTAGGTGATGTTTCTGGGTGATATTGAATTAAATGTAGTAAGTAAATTATAAGGAATACTGATACACCCAGTATCATTGTTTGGAAAAGTATAAGTATACACAATAGAATTAAATAATGAATCCAAAACAAAGAAGTTTTTATTAATACTACCATTAACTTTAGAAAATGATTTCCTTTTTGTTCAAAATTTATCATGAACTGTAATAAATATAAATGCTACATCAAGTTGAACTAAGAATCTAAGTCGAGGAGTACTTTCATTTTGGAACGTAAGAGTGACGGACCTTTTGACGGATGTCAAAGTGTTTTTTCCAATTATATGTGTGTATATGTTGTGTAAAATTTGAGCAGTAGTGTGAGTAATGTATATTTTAATTAATTTAATATACTTGTAATGCATTTTAAAAATAAAAAAATAGCTTTCTGCACTTCTCCTCCATAAAAACTTTAACTATGCCAAACTTCACGTCCATCCGTTCGCGCATTTCTGTCATAAAGGGATACAAAGTTTAGGCTTCACGTATTAATATATATGATTATAAGTAGTGTATGAAAAATAACAATTAACTAACAACATTCCACACGTTTAGCAAATTACTTGAATCACTGGTTGGTTATTTGAACCTATCGAGTTAATCATGAGGTAAAACGTTTCGGTTCGCAATTACTGACACATGACTATCTTTGTCTGGTTTCTTGTGTAGGCGGCAAAAATATAGGTTAACGGAAAATAAATGTCATGATATTGAAACGATGGACTAACTTACCTTACAAAGTTTTTCCTTAGATGTAATAAGTAATTCAGGAAGAACGAAGCGGCTGGCGTTCTTTACAAATGTAACATATGTAATCAATATGGTTTTATCAGTACTTTTAAAAGCCTTCCTAAGTATTCTGTTATGTTATATATATTAATACACTGGAAATGTAATTAATTATCATTACGCCTTACAAAGTTTTTCCTTAGATGTAATAAGTAATTAAGGAAGAACGAAGCGGCTGACTGTCTTTACAAATATAACATATGTAATGAATATGGTTTTATCAGTACTTTTAAAAGCATTTCTAAGTGTTCTGTTATGTTATAATTATATTAATGCACTAAGGACTCATGGGAAAATGTAATGAATTATCATTATTATAAAAAACCAATTCACGGTAGATTTTTCTTTTATCTACAAATTCCTTCGCTTCTAATTACTAAACTTCGGTAATTTATATATAAAATTATTTTTTCATGTTGCGTATATGATTTATAAATGTATCTAATGTATAAAATGATATACATGCTAGGTAATTGAAATGTAAATACGCCCAGGAAAGACTTTACTTTGTATTTTTTTGCAATTTTACAAACTGGTTGTTAGCTCACACGACAAAGGTAAGCGAGGAAAACTCTTCTAGGTCACCCCTAACACAATATCGTTTACGACTTCACCTTGGAAAATCCTTGTTAATAAATAAACTATACATAGTTATTAGAGGTTGTTTTACGTACAAAACTAATGCGCGCAACGTACTTTCTAGCTAAAGCTATATAAAGTCAGTTCATTATAGAACACAATGTGAATGTTTCCGATGCGAGAGCTTGCTACGCGGATACGTTTGTCCAGCCGGATGTATCAGTCTATCTATTACAGAGCACGCCGCACCGCGCTCAGATAATCCAAGCCACGCATTTATGCTGTATATCATTGTTTTTCTATCAGGATTACAGGCTATTTCTCGTACATAATATTGACTTTATACAAAAGAATTCATATGGATGTCCTTAATCATTTCACACGACCATAAATACATATATACTGATTTTATTTGAATCGAAAGACGTTAATTGTAGAAAACAACTAATACGCTTCTTCTAATAATCTAAAAATAAGGTTTATTTCAAAGAATAGATTTATTATTTTATATAGGAATATAATAAAATGATTAGTATACTATCATTACATAGTATAAAACAAAGTCCCCCATCGCGTCTGTCTGTCTGTCTGTTCGCGATAAACTCAAAAACTACTGAACGGATTTTCATGCGGTTTTCACCAGTGGATACAGTGATTCACGGGGAAGGTTTTAGTATATAATTTGTCAAGGATGTTTTTATAGTCAGGGCGGAACAGCTTCTGCCGGGCCCGCTAGTATGTTATATAAACATAATATAACAATAATATTTCGCTTGATAAAGAGGTTTAATAATTTGTGTGTCCGTGGAAGGTATATCAGAATGAGCTAAGTTTTGTTAATGACGTCATTGTGTCACAAACAAATTGCTATTTCGAATAAGGCTGTAGGTAGTTTTACCTACGCTTTGATACAGAGTTCAGCGAGGTAAATAAACGAGCGTAACTAGTCCCTGCACCGCAGTGTACTAACAGCCTAATGACATTAATCACTACGTAACCGCACGTACCGTACTCTCCCCTAAAGTTCCAACATCGGGATGTATAACAGTATAACCTACTTGGCTTCTCGCACACGTTATAATTAGTAAATGTACCATGACAATGTATGTTATATATACATTTAACTTCGACTTTTTTAACGTTTCCATATTAAAGAAAAAGTTAGCATCATCTTTGAGTAAATGTGCTTTAGTTTGATCTATTGAATTTATAAGTACAGATTTCATGGTTTTCCTTTCATTAAATTTACCAAGTATGTTAGAGAGATTTCATCCTTGTGATTGACCCTAACGATCGATGCAATAAAATTACAGGATGTAATTTATATAGATTTTAGTCGGTTGAAGCGAGAGAATATTCGAAAATCTTTGAATGCAGTTTTATTTTTTTTTCAAAAATAAAGAAATGTTTCTTTGGAGTAAAATTTGCTATCTCTGTTATTCAGAGTTCTTTGCCTCCGGGTGGCATTAAAAAATTCCATCCTGTATATCTAGTGTCAAGTTATTTTCTAATCTATTAGAGAAGTTTTGTATTATCATGCGAATCGTTATTACGTGGTATCCAATAGCATTCGATTCGTAATAAAGACAGGTGACTTGTATAAATTCGTAGTCGTCTGCCTCACCGTACGACTTGTATGTTCAAATAGAGTTTATATAAAAAGAAAGCTTATATATTATTAAAACAAGTTACACCTTATAATGTGAACCGTTCATCAACATTAAGTATCTATAACGACGGTCTATGTTGTAAGTAATGTTTCAAAACCTCTTTTTGTATTATACCATCTTTTTGGAGGATAAAAGAGAAAGTTGTTGGGCAGTGTGGTTGTGCCTATATACTTCAGATTCATTTCATACTAGCTGATACCCGTGACTTTGTCTTCGTTTATTATCTTTACCTACTTTTCTTTCGTACTTAACACGCGTCTGCATTCAAATTACAAATTATTACAAGAACTTTATACTGAATCCATTTTAATGAAACAAATAGTAAATGTTACTGAAGGATATGCTTTATGATTTACTTGTTTTAACATAAGCGTTATACTTTAGTAACGACGGTCTATGTTGTAAATAATGTTTCAAAACCTCTTTTTGTATTATACCATCTTTTTGGAGGATAAAAGAAAAAGTTGTTGGGCAGTGTGATTGTGCCTATATATTTCAGATTCATTTCACACTAGCTGATACCCGTGACTTTGTATTTGTTTATTATCTTTACCTACTTTTCTTGCGTACTTAACACGCATTCAAATACAAATTATTACAATAACGTTTGATATACTGAGTCCATTTTAATGAAACAAATATTGAAAGTTACTGAAGGATTTGCTTTATGATTTACTTGTTTTAACATAAGCGTTATACTTTAGCAGTGATGCGTGCACAATCGTCAGGCGAAACAGACACATGCATTTCTAAAACGGATTGAACTGTATTTAATTACTTTTTATTAGTCGCAATATTTTTTACACAAAAATGTGAATTTTATTATATGTATATAGGTTACATTATGTTATCTAATGATTCTAACATAGAAAAATATAAATTAGAATCTGGCCCATAGACATCTACGCATAAAGAATTCACGTAGATCATAAAGTTATTCTGTATTTGCTAATTAAAATAGTTATTAAAAAATTGACAACTATAAAGATTTTTTTAAATACTAGCAGAAGCAGCGGACGTTGTCCTGCCTTGATAAAAAAAAAATATCCTAAAAGTCAATCGCAGCGCACCTACCGGATCCAATTGTGAATCTAAACCATTCTCCGGATCCACTGGAACACGCACACACACGCATAAAATTATATCAAAATCGGTCCAGCCGTTTAGGAGGAGTTCAGTGACATACACACGTACAGAAGAAATTTATATATAAAGATATAAATTTAAAATAGCTTGATGATACTGCATAGTATGTATATATCATTATCATCATTACATAGTATAAAACAAAGTCCCCTACCGCGTCTCTCTGTCTGTCTGCTCGCGATAAACTCAAAAACTACTGAACTGATCTTTAGGCGGTTTTCACCAATGGATAAAGTGATTCATGAGGAACGTTTTGATATATAATTTGTCCAAGATTTTTTATAATCAGGGCGGGACAACGTCTGCTGGGCCCGCTAGTATAGTAATAAAAAAGTGTATCGTGGTTGTCCTTTCTCTAAGAAGTGTTATATAGGCGTTTATATTGAAATCATGTCTAAATTGAATAAATTAGTTACTTAACTAATATGATAATTGATCTAAAGACAAAGTTACGATAACTAAAATTATCTAGTCATTGTGTCAACCTCTCCTCACTTAAGGACATCGATAAATCGTGTCAACAAAATACAATAAATATTACTTGATGATAATTGGTTTAATTGTCTGGATTATATAAAGTATAGTATTCTCTATAAAGCACAAATTTATTGGTATTATACACATTATAGATATGGAGACACCTAACTGTGAATTATTGCTGTATGTTATCTATATTCCATGTTAAAACACATGCCTGACGCCCTGCTATAGAAAAGATGGCCGCGATTCTCCGATCCTCCCGATAAAATAACGTCAGCGAAGAACCAGTACTCCTCCGAATCTTCATCTTTCAACAGAGCGTGTGCACGTCCACGTCCGCCTAAACATAGATCACGCTGCCGTGGCCTGTCGGTGAATTTCGCTCCCACGCACTCGCCGCGACACCTCTCGGCAGCGGCTCAAGCCTAGGTTTTGATCCCCAGAGTGGGGAGCCCTCGGGCACACTGCTAGCTAGTGTGATACAATTACACTGAAAATTTCCATTCACTAACTTAACACACGCAACAAATATCACCTCCACATACGTGTACACACGCACACAAATACCTTACACATATGGTGAAAGGGTTTTAATTTTTCTCTTAATTTTCGAACTTGGTTACTTTAATTTAGGCGAATTGATAGATACAAAATACACTTTTGAGTTCGTGAGTCACACACGCTGGTACACATGCAAATATTTATATTCTTAGGCCTATTTCTAGGCCAGTACCGCAACAGCGATACCCCTGGTATTGCAGGTGTCCATAGGCGACGGTAACCGTTTACCATCAGATGGACCGTTTGCCTGTTTGCTGCCCTTTAACATAAAAAAATCTTCCTACCAATTTTGATTGAATTATTGGTAGTATTTTGCTTTTTTTAAAGTGACATATTACAAACAAATTGCTCTCGTTTAAAGATTACTATATATTTTTTGGCCATGATGGTACAGTGATAGTGTACGGATGGCCCCTCCATAGATGTACATTCGTAAAATTACAATGAACCTTTAAGTCAACGAAAACATCAACATATGGCGGTATGGCATATGGCATTTTCAAATACCCGAATCCATGTTAAACCTGTTTAACTACTTCTATATATATGTATAAACAAAATGATAAAGGTCTACCGTTATGCGCGCATCATTTAAACTCTACTGGATATATTTCTATCAAATTTTGTTTGTTTTATTTCTTAGATACTTGGTTCTTACCTAAAGAAAGACTATTGCGTTAATTTCATCTATATACCTACACTATCGGGCCCCACGGACGTTGTCTTGCCCCTGATAATAAAAAAAAAACAGAAAAATTATATACCTAAACCTTTCTCGTGAATTACTCTATCAATTGGTGAAAGCCGCATGAAAATTCGTTCAGTCGTTTTTGAGTTTATCGTGAACAGACAGACAGACAGACGTTGCAAAGGACTTTGTTTTTATACTATGTAATTATATAACAAGATTGTAAATCTAACGTGTCCGTACTTCTTAGATTTTTGTGAAAAAAATTGTTGTAGGTGTCTAGGAATATGTAATAAAATACATTTCAATCAATTTTAGAAATGTTTGTGTGTCTGTTTATTTGAACACTCATCACCGCCAAAATAATGGGTTTACGGTGAAACCTCTTCAAGAAAATCATAAAGTTTATCTTCGAGTAACATTTACTATTAATTTCATTAAAATTGGTTCATTCTATCAAAAGTTATTGTAATTTTAATGACGTCATGACTTAAGTACGACAGAAAAGTAGGTAAAAGTAAATGTACTTAATACGTTCAGATGATTTTATTATTGTTACTGTTTTTTACATTAAGTACCACGCGGTCGGAGTCGCGGGCAAAGCTAGTTTAGTATAAAGTTATCAAAGTTTGGAGAAACTACGATTTTTATAAGGATTACGCGTTCAGTGAAGTTTTATGTTGCCGAGGTACTAATCTTTTTTCCTAATACATAAAATATGTTGCTAAGATAATAAATGACGCAGAACAAGTCGCAGGTATCAGTTAGTGAATTACAAAAAAAAAATGTAATTCATCGTAATGCCTTAAAATATATTTGAAAAAGGTGGAAAAATCTGTAAAAGAATTTTAAATAACATAAGATTCTATTTTGTATAATTTTTATGCGGGTAATATTCTTCATTATAATTCATATTCAAATTCACATTTGAATGAAGTGTACATGTTGTAAATTAAAATAATTTTCTTTGTAGAGTATGTTATTTCACCACAGGATTCACGTTTATATGTGCGACGCGACGGCTGGTTACAAAATTTTATTTGAGAGGTACACCGGAGGTGCGTGACACGACTGAGAAATTGTTTGGTATTATCACACGAAAGTCTTTGTTACTAAACCTTGATCCACATACACTTAATATAAATTATGTAGTTTGAATGTTTATGATTTAGAGTTCAGCTGATGTTTATTTAACTATTGTAATTTTTATTTTATTTAATCGTAGCGTTAAATAGAGCATCTTTTATTATCATTGATTGATTGATTGTCTTTATTTGTCGCTTAGGTTCAGTTTATGTGGATTAGTGCAGCGGACAAAATATTATCACTCTTCAACACCACCAGGGGAGCATGTGCAGGGGAATGAGTGGTACACTTCCTCCGGAAGCGAGTAACATCAGCCCCCCTACTATTGTAGAATAAATGTAATTCATAAAATAAAAACATTTGTACTATGTATTATATATCTGGTTATGTTCGTGTTTTTTAACGATAATAGCCATTTCGTGGTCGTTAAATGATGATTGAAGTAAAAACTTCTTTAGGCGCCTAGACCGGTATCTTTGGCAGGAAATAAATTTATAATTTCCCGTCAAGACATGCTACGTAAGCGTGACCGGCCGTATTACGCTTGCGCGGCTTGCGTCAGACTAACAACGCGTAGTATAGGGACCTGTGTACATGTAATATTGATATTTTGTAGCCATTGATATATAAAAACCATACTTTTATATATCAATGTTCGCAGGCCATCATACGTTTGATTGATTAATAGACTTTATAAAAAATGGATACTATTATTGCTACGAGTGCAAATAAGTATGAAAACCACAGAAATGCTAATAATTTCAATAAATAAATTCTGATATTTGTATAACTATACTAGAACTAATATATTCAAAAGAGAACTCATTTATTTCATTGTTTTGAGTTTTCACTTTTGTCGGCAGTCATTATAACTGCCTCGACTTTTTTTTTTAATTAGAAAATTTCTGATATTTGTGTACTATGAAGTGAGTTCAAGCACCATGTCAAAGGGTTTTGATATTAGAAGACTACTATAGGGTGGATCAGTATATGAACAATGGCGATGTCTGGAAATAACATCCCTCTGTTCTTCGCATAAGAACTATTGTAAATATAATTATTTTTTATAGAAATATGTGCGATAAGAAAAACAGTTCGAGTTCCTTGTCGGTTCTTCTCGATAGCAGGGTGTTTTCTGAACCGGTGGTGGTTTTGATGTTCATAAGCCCCTTATCAGGGCCTCAATTGTATAAAGAGTTTTTGTGTTAGATTTTTAATAAACATACGTGTTACAGAAAAGTATATGAGGTATAATACCTTTAATCTAGGAAAAAACTCAGGGGAGCATGTGCAGGGGAATGAGTGGTACACTTCCTCCGGAAGCGAGTAACATCAGCCCCCCTACTATTGTAAAATAAATGTAATTCATAAAATAAAAACATTTGTACTATGTATTATATATCTGGTTATGTTCGTGTTTTTTAACGATAATTGTAGCCATTTCGTGGTCGTTAAATGATGATTGAAGTAAAAACTTCTTTAGGCGCCTAGACCGGTATCTTTGGCAGGAAATAAATTTATAATTTCCCGTCAAGACATGCTACGTAAGCGTGACCGGCCGTATTACGCTTGCGCGGCTTGCGTCAGACTAACAACGCGTAGTATAGGGACCTGTGTACATGTAATATTGATATTTTGTAGCCATTGATATATAAAAACCATACTTTTATATATCAATGTTCGCAGGCCATCATACGTTTGATTGATTAATAGACTTTATAAAAAATGGATACTATTATTGCTACGAGTGCAAATAAGTATGAAAACCACAGAAATGCTAATAATTTCAATAAATAAATTCTGATATTTGTATAACTATACTAGAACTAATATATATATATATATATATATAATGTGATATATATCTGTTTTTTAAGGATAGCCCAATATAGTCATCATATATTCAAAAAGAAAAGGAGACGTACAATCGAAAGCAATTTAGACGGATACAGTAATAATAATATATGTTATTATACTGTCATACAGACATATGATACTTATGAATACATTAAGCTTTTCTTGCACGTTCATCTTTATGTATATAATTCCTCTGTCCGTGTGTATGTGACTGAACTGCTCCTAGACGGTAGAACAGATTTTGATGATTTTTTTTGTGTGTTCCATTGGATTCGACAATGGTTTAGATTCATAATTGAACCCGGTAGGTTGCCCTGCGGTCGGATAGTAGGTTTTTTATTATTATTAGAATGGGACAACGTCCACCGGGCTCGCTAGTATATGTATATATATATATATATACATGTGTGTGTGTGTGTGTATATTATCTATAACCATAATAGGACGTGTGTATCGTATATCATAGATAATTTTGCTAAAATATTTTTTTGTCTTATTGTTTATTTTTATTCTTTTTTTTTCAATACATTTCATTAATGTAACTATTACTAACATAAATGGCCCTCTCCTCCAAAGGAGAGCAGGAAGGAGGGGGCGGAGGAACGCTCGCCCCTTCCCATAACCGAGCCGAACCTGAGGAGATGGGTCGGGGGACCCATCTCCTCATTGCACAGGTGAGGCCGACGAGGGGAGACGACGGGTTGTGTACCCAGTAGTCTCTCTATAGTAGGACGAAGCCTGGCGTTCATTCCAGGGCAGGGGCGGTTTCTCAGGTAGACAGCAGGTTCGACCCCTGGCCGCCCCTACCATGCGGCGGACGGTACACCGTGGGGTTTTAGTTCGTACGAGTCGGACATAACCCACTCTCCCCCGAGAGGGTGGCGTATCCATAAAGGATTTCCCCACGTAAATAAAAAAAAAGGGTTTTACAGCCTGACTGGGTCGCAACCACCATGCATATGGCGAAAAAGCCCGTCATAGTGATTCGCTTCTGCGGGTCGCGTTTCGGGGTAAAGCTGTGCATATCCAGCTTTTCGCAGGCCGGCATGACAGCGGCGACCGGCGATGGATAGTGTGTCACTCGGTGGTCGCCATTGTTTTTGGATGTACTGTGCTTACCATCAGGCACAGTCCAGTCATTTTGCCGTGCTACAATAATTTTTTTTTATTTTTTTTAAATAATGAATTTCTTTATAGGTTTTGGCGGCGCATCTTATAAACTTAAAGAATATATTGTAATCGGTGATATGGTCGATATTTCGAGGTCCCAAATTATACAACATTACATTCCTTATCAAGGCTGAATAATAACGCTCTTCATTGAGAGAACATTTAAAAATAGATACAATTTCGAGTCTCGAATTGCTGTTAACGCCTACGTAATGAATATTCGTCTGCTGGCAAAAGTTAATATTATTATAATAAATTATACTATTGAATTGTTCGTCTATATTTACTTGCGTAAGAGCAATAGATAAGCATAGTTCGCCATTGAGTAGGTGCTTTGAAAATTGGGTAAGTGCCTTACGTTAGTGTGGATTTGACCTATTCCCCTGGGACTGTACTTTTTTCCTAAGTTCTTTTAGTTACGGCGTGAAAGCGTGATAAACTAACATACAAATGAACTCACATTCGCATTGATTATATTAGTTAGAATTAATATATTAATATAATATTAATAATATATATATAGAGGGCGTTACTATGCTTTCATTAAACAAATTAGATTTGTGAGACAAGACAATTGATTTTATCATTTGTTTAATTTAATCTAGTATATAATAATAAATAATTGGAATTTACAAACACAATGTTGTCGGCTATGTTAAGTATCTACTGCATTATACGATATGCCTCGTAGCACAATAAGTCGACGTGTTTGATCCACGTACGTAACTGATATTTGTGTACTATGAAGTGAGTTCAAGCACCATGTCAAAGGGTTTTGATATTAGAAGACTACTATAGGGTGGATCAGTATATGAACAATGGCGATGTCTGGAAATAACATCCCTCTGTTCTTCGCATAAGAACTATTGTAAATATAATTATTTTATATGGAAATATGTGCGATAAAAAAACCGTTTGTGTTAGATTTTTAACAAACATACGTGTTACAGAAAAGGATATGAGGTATACCTTTAATCTAGAAAAAAACCTTTGTTCCCGCGGGATAAATGAAATCAATATTAACGCGAGCGAAGTCGCTAGCAAAACCTAATATATATCGTTACATAGTATAAAACAAAGTCCTCCGCCACGTCTGTCTGTCTGTTCGCGATAAACTCAAAAATTACTGAACTGATTTTCATGCTATTTTCACCAGTCGATAAAGTGATTCATGAGGAAGGTTTTCGTATACAATTTGTCACAGTTTTCTGTAAATTGGCTGAAATAGAACGATAATTGTTGGAAATGTCGGAAAAAGTCAAGCCGCCTGAAGGTTTTCATCGAAAACGCTGCCTAATCCTTTTGAGATATAACAAAACAATGTATATATATATATATATATATAATGTGATATATATCTGTTTTTTAAGGATAGCCCAATATAGTCATCATATATTCAAAAAGAAAAGGAGACGTACAATCGAAAGCAATTTAGACGGATACAGTAATAATAATATATGTTATTATACTGTCATACAGACATATGATACTTATGAATACATTAAGCTTTTCTTGCACGTTCATCTTTATGTATATAATTCCTCTGTCCGTGTGTATGTGACTGAACTGCTCCTAGACGGTAGAACAGATTTTGATGATTTTTTTTGTGTGATCCATTGGATTCGACAATGGTTTAGATTCATAATTGAACCCGGTAGGTTGCCCTACGGTCGGATAGTAGGTTTTTTATTATTATTAGAATGGGACAACGTCCACCGGGCTCGCTAGTATATGTATATATATTAGTTGTATAGGTGCTATAATATATGTTGTGCTTAGGCTGGATTTATGGGCCTTGTGTGAAATTGAGTCCATATATGCATAATTATTATCAATGTCTTTTCTTCACCTGTAATACAAAATATTATTACTTATATTCCTTTTTTTCTAAATTCTTTAAACTGTATTAAATATTGTACAAAATATGTATGTAAGTGGTTCTTTTCTACGAAAGAATAATCGTTATCGGTAGAATATATTTTCTTCACTTCGAATTATGTGTATCTTTATGAATAAATCTGTAGTTCTAGTTGTAATAGTTGTCTGTTTGTCAATGTGTTTAATGTAAATATGAATTTATTAAAGGCAACTGATCACATTTATGTATTTAAATATGTTTGTCTGTTTGAATTGAACTCAAATACGGCTTAACCGGATTATATGAAATAGTGTACGTGTGAGCCGCGACCCCTTGATACATCACAAAGACTCTAAAAAAACCAAGAAAGAATAAAAACATTCATTTGTTAAGAAAATATAAATTAAAGGGTGTTATAGGATGGTTGTAATTACAGGGAACAAATCAACAAAAAATAGAAGTGACACCTACAAGTCACGTTCATTGTTCACTAATTTAATTATGTATCGATTTAATTACCTATCGATAAATATAAATAAAAATGTTGCACGGATTTGATAATTCTAACATAAAAAAATATAAAATAGACAGCGAAGAGTAGTAGGGGTCGCGAAATTTACATACTCGAGAGTCGTGACATGAAAAAGGTTGAAAAATACTGGTGTACCCGATAGGTTACTATAATTATAGATTATAACATCGTCAAAAAAATCAACGAATTAATTTTGTTATCTGTCCTCGATTAATTGTGGTGATATTTTGTACCCGGGAATTAAATTGGGTAATCGATATGCTATAATACAAATTATGAGTGAATACTTTTATAGATTATAAAATATTAAGAGAAAAAAATAAACGCGTACGCAGCCACGAGCATAGCTTATATAATTCAAGCTTAACCCTTTTCTACGATGGTGCCACCTGTTCGGTTGCCACTTATGACATAAAAATATTACTTACCACTTATGAGCTATTTCATATTATATATGTATAATTCAAGCTTAATCCTTTTCTACGATGGTATAAACATACATTTCTCAGAATAGATTGTAAAGAATAGGTCTGAGCAAAGTAGTATTAATATATTCTTACTCGTTATTAAATCCATTTATAGATATATTCCTAGAAGTTGTAGACATAAAAGGGTATACGAGTAACGAGAAACATTATTTGAAAGACACTGTTTTAAATCCTGTATCTCAGGTGTTCTATATTGAATTTCCATGTTCATTTCAATACGTATATCTCAGTGCCTATTCTCTCTTATTTCCGGAGAGAATTTTATCTTTGAAAGTTACCATTTTAAAATATCTATCTCCGTTGCAATTTATTCAATACATTGGATATGTGAACGCTGCTACGTACTCTTCAACTTTACGACAATACATGCGTCTATGTAACGGAATACAAAATAAAATATTTTTGCATATAAGTGTACAGAATCCAATTTTTATTTTAATAATTCCTATTTTATATTTTTTGTTTTGGTCCAAGTTACGATACCCCGATGATGAAGGTATAGAAGGTTTGTTAGGATATGTCTGATTGATATTCCTGTGCTATTAATTATAAATAAATTCATAAGCTATTTTCGTAGGGCGTTGATTCTTTCGTGACCGGATACATTTAGTAACAGTGAGAATTTTAAATAAAATAGGTCGCGAATCGACGACCTATGTTTTTGCTGTGACCTTTATGTAGATTTACCATGAATAATTACGTGGAAGTGCTTTAGCGATAAAAGTTATAAATATAAAAATACTCCGTTACTTACTTGAATTATTATTCAATGTAAATACTTAATTGTAATGAACACAAAATAATTTTCTTAATAAATATTATTATTATCATAAATCACTATTAAAACGTGTACTCTTTTATTTAAATACCAAGAAATAATATAATTTGGAGCTGAATATAATATTTCAGGTTTATTTGTTGAAAAATATTGAAGAAACTTGATTTGAAGATTGATTTACTAGTTATATAACAAATTATACATTTTATTAATACTGTAATCAGAACATAATGAACGTAGTTAAATTCAGCTAGCAATTTTGTTAATTATGTCACGAGATCGCTACAGGTCGAGATCTATTTATTACTGTCTGCCTAGTTTCTTTACCCTTGATGCTACCATTTTAACGATGCAATAATATTTTTTCTTAATTACCCTTGATGCTACCTACCATTTTAACGATGCAATAATATTTTTTCTTAATAAAATTAAACATATTGTATTCAATAAAATGAGCGAATTAGTTTTGCTGCTTCTAAACAAATTATATATAATATATAGAATACTATATATATATATATATAGAATAATATGAGAAATAGTATCACATCTATATGTTTTTTTTTATAGTAGCTCGGCAAAGTGACTGTACTGTGCCTGATGGTAAGCACAATACAATCCATAAACAATGGCGACCACCGAGAGACATACTATCCATCGCAGGTCACCGCTATCATGCCGGCCTGCGTAAGTATCTCTTCACGTTGCGCTTGAAGGACCCCATGTCATAGGAAGAAGGAAACACACTGGCCGGGAGATTGTTCCACAGCTTCACGGTGCGACTAAGATAAGATGCTGCGAACTTTTTAGTTCGTGCCCAAATAGGATTTACCGTAAAACTGTGGCTCCGAAGACCAGCACGTGTGGTGCGGTTATGTTTATCATTTCTAAGAAAAATATATAATTGGGATCTAATATATTATACCGTTTAAAGTCAACTCTGAATTATATGTGTTACAAATATTTTTCAAAGTAAATTATCTGTAAAAAATGAAAATATTAGAATCGAAAGATATTAATTTCGGGCTTACGTAAAACTTAGAAAATTAATTAATAGCATCTAGACCTCGACAGATCATAATTGAACATGTTGATTTACTATCTGTGAAATATAAAGTATTTTTATGCTATATCAATTGCTACTATTGTTGTTTTGTTATCGAATTGAACACTATTCAATATGATATGGATTTATGTTAACATTCTTTCAAAATGGACCGATAAAAATATTTTACGTTCATCATACACTGAATGCACTTCGTTATTGGGAAAACGTTGTTGATACACGGTTCTATTAGAACTCAATATACAAATCCGATTATATCGTTGGAGAAGGAATCGAAAATTTAATATGAAAATTCATTCGGCCAAGTTCGCTTTACGCGCGTTGCACAACATATTACATTTTCCATCGGCTTTTGCGGTCGCTACATAATTTTAATAACTACGGCTTTTTGAATAATACAGTCTATTTATTAATGAAAAAAATTAATGCGTGTAAGCGTCACACGCGATTGAAGTAAAACTTTTTAAATATTTTTGATTTTGTCAATAAATAGTTTATAAAAAAATCATTCATATATAGTTTAAAAAAAAAGTATTAAAATGAATAATAATAAAAATCATACAATAGAATTAATTATGTATATATGGACGCGCGACCGTGCTGCCATCTGGTTTCAATGTAAGTAAGTAACAAATTAAATCAAAGCTTCATTATCTGTAGTGGCATCTATCAGCTAATTCGGAACTTAAATAACACAGGAAATATTATTAGCAATTTGTTTGTTTTTTGTTATAACGTAAATAAAATATATAAAATTACGAACAGATTACTATGACGAGTAACGAATTAAATTAATTAGTATTTAATAGAAGTTTTGGTTATGTTTAATTATTATCTAACCGGATGGTACAGAAACGTGACGCCATATTGCCGTAACGCACTTCCGTTGCGTTGTGCTCCAGTTATCTCCTAGTTGCGTCTAAAGAGGTTTTATTTCAATAACTTTAACAACCCTAATTAGTGTACCTTGTAGATTAACATGGACTAACAAAACAAATAGAACATATCTGAAAAGTTGGCTCTGCGTATGTTATTATAACGTATCTTCCCGACTTGATGTCATCTGTGATAAATTCACATATGTTAAAGACTATCTTTATGTATATAAATAATTTTATAACACGATTATATTTATAATAAAAATGCCTGGAGATAATTATCTTCTGTAAACGGCAGTGGCTAATGATTAGCCATCTCACTAGCTATAGAATTTGAAACTTACAACTGTGAAAATTTCGAAGAGGTCAGATAAGTGCTGTTGTCGGGGAGTGAAATTTTGTATTTTTCATATTAATTCATATTATCTATACATATAATAAAAATGTAGATGTAACGTGTCCGTACTGTTAACATTTTTTGTGAAATAAATAAGTAGTTGCAGTTGCCTTGGAATTACTAATAAAATACATTTCAATCATTTTCAGAAATGTCTGTCTGTCTGTTTGTTTGAACACGCATCACGCTACTTAAGTACGAAAGAGAAGTAAATGATCTTAATACATTCAGATGACGTCATTAATCACTGTTTATCATGTAAAGTTCCACGGACGATGTCGTGGACACAGCTAGTATATTATAAAAGAGGAAACTTCATTTAAATGAATAGAAAAATGTTTCTAAGCGAGTTACGATATAGCCTCGAGGTTTAGTTTTATGCCATGATCGACTCTTTTGTTTGCATTCAGCTATCTTCTGGCTTCAGTTCACACGGGCTTCGTTCAAGTTGTTTATTTATCTTTCAGTTCCGCGATGCCTGTACGGGAAAAGTTTTGCGTTGGTATAATAGCTGTTTGTTGCTATTTGAGACATTTATCTGCTCCTAAGTATGTACTTTAACTTGGAGCTTCGATTATATTATTTATCTGAAGTAATGCCATTATCACGTGTTTTGTTAATTGGAAACTACTATAAATGACATTACAATGGTTGATAGTATTGATCAAATAATTTGGAATACAACAGTAATTGAATGAGCTTTAAAATCATTTATAGTGAGTGTGTATAGGTAAATTTTACTATTAAGATTGTTACTATTAAGATTAGCTAAAAAAAAAGGAAACAGATTGTAGAAATTCAGAGGATTGTAAGAGACAATTATCCTAAATTACTAGCGGAGTAATAACAATCTGCAATATTATACGGTTATTTACGTTCTATTAAATTGAATATTCAAGTTACTATAATTCTCCAGGCGTATGACGCTCTTTTGTCTGTAGGTAAATATTCGACCTCTGACATTTTGGCTGACAACGAAATGTTTATGGTTATGCCGCTATAACGCTGGACGTCAGAGCGCTGTCTGTTAATCAACTAGATAATTATTTGGCAGGGTAATGTTATTTATAGAACTGGATTTGGATGGGCTCTTCCTTTTAGGTATTATAGATATGAATATTTAATAATAATGGTAATAATGAAGAAGAAGTAAATAAATATTGTTTAAATAGAAATCTTACAAAATATAGGCAATTACATTGGAGACCTAATGCTTAACTTCACCTGATAAACGAAGAGCCAACCATGATTAGACCATGGAATCTTTTATAATTCTATTTGCAATCAAGCCATGTTCGTTTTAAATATGTGGCATGATAAAATAGCATGGATAGAAAACTATTTTTCTTTATACGTGAACACACTTTTAGAAACTTCTTTCGAGTTCATGGGTTTTTGCGGGGTGGTAGGGTTTTACAACCTGACTGGGTCGCAACCACTATGTATATGGCGAAAAAGCTCGTCATAGTGATTCGCTTCTGCGGGTCGCGTTTCGGGATCAGTCTGTGCATATCCAGCTTTTCGCAGGCCGGCATGACAGCGGCGACCAGCGATGGATAGTGTGTTACTCGGTGGTCACCATTGTTTTTGGATATTACTGTGTTTACCATCAGGCATAGTGCAGTCATTTTGCCGTGCAACTATTAAAAAAAAATCCCTTCATGTTTCTATGTATATTTCTCCGTGCTTCTCTACAACCATAATGTAGAACTGAAAATAATTTTACACTTCTTACGTTTAATCACTGAATAAGATTAATTTTGTATTTATAGTACTCACATTGTATTATTGTCGTTTAAATTTAAACTTAAGTATTATGTAGCTTGTAAATTTGTATGTCTGTAAATCATAACACCGATTATTTTAAAAATAACATACATTAAATGACTACATACAATACCAATTATATGAAGTCGTGGTGGTCTAGTAGTTTGACCGGTGAAATATGATTTCGATGTCCACAGGTTCGAACCCTACCAACGAATTTAGTAATTTAAATTGGTAACACTATCGGCTGACGGTGAAGGAATACATCGTGAGGAAACCTGGACCTGAGAAATGTTCTTGTAGTACTATAATATGTGGGAGAACATAGAACTGTGGATTTCTCAGAGTTTGAAATCACCAATACGTCGTGTGCTGGCGTGGTGATCGCTGGCTCATACCTTCCTTAGGGAAGAGGCCTATGGCCCTGCAGTGGGTATCTTATGAGACGATGATGAGGTACCAATTAATATACGACTACGTTATTTACACGCATGAATTCGTAGGTTGAAAATTATAAAATCTTTATAATATTACATTTTTATGATTTCTGTGTATTTTTAATCTTTTATTACGAAATTAAAAACTTTTATCACATTTTTTCTTCTACGTCAGCTACATAATTGGTATGTGAAATGAAGACGCAAAAAATATCCTTGAAGCTCTATATAAATGTTTTAATTAATCCCATTTTGAACGTGAATTTTATAAAAAAGATTTCAATCAGGGTAATATTACCGCAAGAAAGTTTCTATAATCGTGCGACTCGAGTTGCCGATGAAAGGTTGCCTTTCATTCATTTTAATTAAAGACTATCTGATGGATTCAATCTACCTTTTGAATGCTTCACGACTACTAAATGGGCTATCATATTATTGATGTACGGTTTTTCTTAATTCTGACTTTCAGCGAACATCGCCGCTGTGCTTAAATTAAAAGTAATTATTTTCTGTATTTTGGTTTCGATATATCGGGACACTCCTTTTTTTTTCACTTTCTTACATTGTCGTTCAATAATTCGCTTTGTTCAAAATGTAAACTCTCAAAGCCATACTAATATGGTATGCTATATTGTTAAATGTTATGACGACAAATTTGAGAAAAAGACCTAGTGACAGATTTTTGTTTTTGATATTCTATATATTAATGGCAAAGGCTTTTAATTACATGCATACATATTATAAAAATGCTTTCATTCGATTAGTTAAAACACTTTGTATTGAGAAATTAAATGTGTATAGTCAAGTATTTTACCGATCTTAACGGCAACATACAAACATGAAATTAACATTTTACAATAAGTTGTAAAATATGTATTTAATGTTCTGATTTTTAGTTATTAATCTACATACTAAATAAGTCAAGGAGTTAAAACTGGGGTTGACGATAATATTTTATAAACTCGTTCTACGTTTGTTTGTTACATTTTCACGCCTTAAATATCAAACCGATCATCATGCCATTTTGCATATACGTGTCAGGGGTGCAGATAAGCACTTAGAGTATTTTTCATCTAGAACAGTAATAGTACTGTCCCCGAAGCATAGGTTAAATCTACAATGACGCGAGCGAAGCCGAGGGAAAAACCTGATATTACATAGCTTGAAAAATATAGCATGAAATATATTCATCTTGTAACAAAAAGTACCTATAATAATTTACAGTCCGACTACTTCTCGTAACGGGAAGATACTTGACCGACTATGTAGGGTTCTCGCGTTTGACGTCATAGCCCCTCCGGAACCTACTCACTAACAGGACAACTGTCGGCCGACAGCGTTAGATGTAGCTTTATTAAACAATGTCACGCTTCGGGTACGACTCATCCAAGTCGTACACGAACTTGATTCGGATCATGGCCCGGTCATATTACAGTTAGGTTCGAACTCGGATTTCACCCCTCCGTCGGTAAGAGTAACTGATTACGCGAAACTAGTTAATTATTTTAGAGAAAAACCGTCGCTTCCCGATCTGAATCCGGAGAAACCTAAACTGAAACGCACAATAGCAGGCTTCTTCGAAGTCGCCAAGGCCTTCGATAAGGTCTATCTATAGAGTAGATGGTGAAATGTCTCCGCCCCACGCGATACGCCCAGGGCTCCATTGTCGCGCCCTCGCTCTTCAATCTGGTCATCAGTGATCTCCCTCGACCTCCTTGATAGTCCGGTGAAGCTGTTAAGACCATGAAAATTTTCAATACTTTTGGGAATTTAATTTAATTTTTGTAGGTGGTAGGGTAAAGCCACGCTGAATCTATAGCTGGTATCAGCATGAATGGTTAGTACCACCCTCTCAAAGAAAACCGACGTGAAGTAAGTGCTTGCATTGTTGCATTTCGTTCGCTCACTGAGAGCGCCGGAGGACCACCTCCCCCTTCTCCCTTCCCTCCCTCACCCTTACCACTCCCTCTTCCCCGCCAACGCAGGCTGGCAACGCACTTGCGACTCCTCTGGTGTTGCTGGTGTCTATGGACGGTGGTGATCACTTAACATCAGAAGTCCTATTTCGTTTTTTAGATATTTTTATTTTCGAAAAAAAAAAAGAATGTTTTCATCCTTAGATGACTATCATTACTTCTAACTCAATTACGAGACCATAGAGCGATTATTTAGGGCAGGAAAATCCCCTATTTCTGTATACTAATGTAAATTTTCACATGGAGCCTGCCTATTATGCTCACGTGAAAGCCCATAATACATTTCCGAGTTGCTGACGTGTTTGACAAGCATTGTATCGGTAGCACCCACACGTAGCGCTATAACAACTGAAAGTAATCATTGTAGAACGATATTCATTTGTATATAGATAGACATACTTTGAGAACATACTATTTTAATAATGGGATGTATTTTTTATTCAAATAATTATAAATGTCAAACTTTTTGAAGTTATACTTCTTTTGGCGTGTTAGGGATACATGATGAGAGTAAATTTTTACGATGCGCGCGCACACCGTCACGAAAAACCGACACCCTGAAGTTAGTCATAGTCAACGTTTTAGTTTTTCAAAAAAGTTACCAACAAAGTAATACATTTTCAAATTCTTATTCAATATGTAATAAGTTTATAAATTAATTAATAATAGATTCCAAAAAAATAACTTCTAACGCGTGTACATAAGTACACACACACTTTTTTTTTACACGCTGAAGCAGTTCACATTTATCCACTGCCGCTTATAACATAAATGTCCTATCTTTTACGCTAGGGTTTCTTATATGTATAGCCCAATGTACCCCTATATAATCTTCTAAACGACGGTAAACACCGGTTTGAAGAGTCTTGTCGTATAATTAAATAAGGTTTTTTATTTATATCAAACACTAGCTCTATTTAACGACTAAAATTGTATAATCTATCTAACAATAACAAATTTGGCAATAACCTTTAAGATAATGTTTTAAAAATCCATTGTAAAATTATAATTGTGGACATATCCAGCAATAATACCCGGTGCACAATACTCAAACCAGCATTTATCCTTTAGTGATTGTGTAGGTACGCATGCATGCACTATCAAACGTGTTACATGCTCGATTTACCTACTCAATTAATACAATGGTAAATTCACGAACGCCCTAAGGCAGGGGTGTTCAATCGGTTGATAGCGATCGATCTGTTGGCAGGTCGATCGCAAGTGCTTTGTAATTCGGTCTCGGAACAGAATTATCGACATAGATCTATTCAGATTGTTTCAGTAGGTAGGTAACTAAAACAAAATGTAATTAATGATTACGGATTATACTCGTAAAACAAAGTCCTTCGCCGTGTCTGTCTGTCTTTTCGAGATAAATTCAAAAACTTCTTAACCGATTTTCATGCTGTTTTCATTAGTAGATAGAGTGATACACGTGGAAGGTTTAAGTATATAATTTATTAAGTTTTTTTTCTGTAAATTGGATGTAATATAACGATACTTCTTGGAAGTATCGGAAAAAGTCAAGCGGCCTGGGTGCATTCGTCGAAAACACTGCCTAATCCCTTTGAGGTACAACAAAACAATTGAGATAATAAATAACGCAGACGAAGCTAGTAAACAACTAAAATTTATTTGATCCACAATTAGGCCAGAATAACCTCGACGTCATTTTCTTTTATAATTTTTAACGGGAGTTACCTACACCTACCGAGACGACAATCCTGCATCAGACCTACCTGCAGCTTTTAAGAGTTTATCGATCGTAGTCTAACAATATTAAGGTTGATCGCCAGCAGTTCTTGTTTGAGCATCCCTATCCTAAGGGCTAACCCCGGTCAGATCGGGTAAGATTAACTGGTACCCTAGGGACTGGACAAAGCAGCGTTGTACTCGATAATTTGTAGTCCTGTGTCATGTCTGTCTAGGACTGTTCAACAATTATTTTACACCTTCCCGGTAAATCATTTCCTATATGGAATACTGATTAATTCAATTTATCGTCTTCAATTTTATCTCATGTCTTTTTTAAGCGGGGCGATAGCTTTAGAATTTTCAATAAATTGATTTTTTAAAACTTCATAATTCGAATGAATAATATGTTAAACATATACTGTTAAAAGGAAACATTTAACTATTGTATATAAATGGAGTTATTAACAAAAACGTCAGAGCTCGCATACCTATTGTAAAGTTTTCGTCGAAAATGCCTATAATGTATATGTAAATTTGGTAAAATAGAACACTGTTTGTCTAGTCTTCATGAAAATTGGCTCACTTGCTTTTTTATGAAGACATTTTTTATTTTATTCACGTCACCAGCTTGCGCTAGGCTTTAGTGTTATTAAGTTATATATTATATTTTAAATCGGTCGAAGTCACAGGCTGTTACTAGTATAATATATAATCTTATAACAGTGCCTGCATTGTTGCGTTTCGTTTGGTCAGTGAGAGCGCCGGAGGCCCACCTCCCCTTCGCTCTTCTCCTCTCCCTCTCCCGCCCCTAATCCCTTCCCCCAAAGGGTGGCAACGCACTTGCGACTCCTCTGGTGTTGTTAGTGTCCATGGACGGTGTTGATCACTTGTTCGTTTGCCACTTACGACGTAAAAAAAAAAAAATAATGTTTGTTTGTGTGAGAGTACGCGTCGTTCGTCCAATTGAGTTGAAAAATTGTACAGCTGTTGTTGATTTTTGTGTAGATTATTCTGACATAGTTGATGGCCAATATAAAATACGTGGTGCACGGGTAACATCAACAAATATTTCATATAGTTTAGCGGTCGTTCCTGGTATTCATTAAAGACCAAACAAATGAACGAATGATGTCGCGGTTAATGTATTTTTAAAAGGACGAGCAGACAAAATCATTTAATTTCGTTTTACACATTGAATTGTATGTATCTTTTATCAATGTTTTCAACCCGGCTTATGAGGTATCGTATAATGAAGTTAACAAAAACAATTAGTATTAAATTAAATTTCATGTAACAAACATCATATACTTGTTCACGCACAGAACAAACAAATAAAACGTAAAAACTTTTATTACGTAGCCTCTAATAACATATGCTATTTAAGTAGATAATGATATATATAAAGAATTGACAGAAATTCTTAAACCATAAAACTGGGCTCCGCCTATCTTCAAATTTTGGGTCAAGCCGGAATCAAGGGTTTGTTATGTATTTAAAAAAATACTCTATAATATATATGTATGATATAGCATGTAATGTTTATCTTTTAATATATTTGTATTGTATTATTTTAGACTAGCTGTGACGGCGACATCGTCCGCGTGAAACCTTACGTAAAAAACAGTGATTAATAAAGTCATTTGAATGTATTAAGTTCATTTACTTCTTTACCTTTCACTCGTAGGTACGCCGCGTCGTCATTAAAATTACAATAACTTTTGATAAAGTGGATCGATTTTAATGAAAGAAAGACTAAGTTATTCTCGAAGATATACTTTATGATACTGGTGCTTTAGGCTGATGTGGTTTTACGGTAAACCCAGTACTTTAGCAGTGATGCGTGTTCATACAGACAGATAGACAGACAGGCAGACGGACATTTCTAAAAATGGTTGAAATGTATTTTATTGCTTATTCTTAGACACATGTCACAAAAATCGTACACGTACAGACACGTTAGATATACATTTTTATTATGTGTATAGGTAGAATAGTGGTTTAGTAGATCTTGGGATATAGTCTTATGTGCGCCTTAAGTTGGTCCCTAGGTTAGTTGTCTTTAACCAAAGTCTCGTTGATGATAGAACTCTTCTTATAGTGTGTATAGGTAGAATAGTGGTTTAGTAGATCTTGGGATATAGTCTTATGTGGGCCTTAAGTTGGTCCCTAGGTTAGTAGTCTTTAACCAAAGTCTCATTGATGATAGGTGACGATAGAATTCTTCTTATAGTGCCCGTTATTATTTCTTCTATATAATCGTTATCTCTCATTTGACTGTAATTCGGGGATTTTATGTTTCAGCGATTCGAGAAACGACTTTACCAACTAGAGCACTAGATGTTCTAATGCCATTAGTACCAGTTTAATCGGTTGGTTCAGTTTAGATCGTTACTTTTATATACGCTGACAGCGCCGGATATTGGATTTTTCTTTCGCCCGCATTCCGTTTAGAAAGTTTTTAACACCCGGAAATGTGTTCATGGCTTTCCAGTTTAGCTATTTGTTTTGTATAACATTTTTCATTTTAAAATGTTGAAGATTACTTTACTTTTAACGCCTTGCAAGTTGCCTTGCGAGCAAGGGAATGGGAATATTTTCAATGTTTAAGACCTAATGCCTAAACTATTTAGATCACATTTGACACTCTGAGATTTACAGAAGCTTCATAAATTTCGTAATACAAGCTACTTTTTTGTGGATACCTTCCAAGATATAAACGTATTGTAATTATATACCTACTTTAAGAGGAAACGCGTGTGGCGTTCTGTCCATACAAACGTAATCCCCATTTTCCTCCCTGGATAATGACGCTAGAGCAAATATTTTTATATCATATAATATATATATATCTACCACGATATCTCTTGATTTTACCCATAAATCGATTATCATGAGAAATAAAAGCTTTCAAAAATCGCCCGAATTTGCCGATATTGTCCGACCTCAATCGACGAAGACGGAAATCGGACCATTTTTGGAGGAGGAAAATGGGGAATACGAAACGTTGTTTTCGTGTACTTTACATACGTATGTAAAATATGTACAGTTCTAGTTGCAGTTGTCCCTCTCGCGCCAAAGACGGGAGCTCGGGATGTTTCGCCGTCCGCGTTTCCTCTTAAAGGGCAATATTGATCTACACTAAATTCCCAAAGTAAGTAAAGCATTTAATTGGATGAAATTTAATTGTATTGGAGAAAAAAGGTTTTATTTAATTATGTTTAAAGTATAAAAATGATAGCTGTGGATTATCCTCAGGAGATATACATATACCATCGTGTTCTTTTTTGTAGGCATTTTTAAGATGTACAATTCTGTACTACGTTATACTCGTATTTAGTTATCTTATTTAGATTAGCCAGTGTTTCCAATATAAACGTCTGAAAACTCCTTAGTTATCGATTAGTTATCTTAGAATAGAGTTTTTATATATACCTATATACATATAAACCTTCCGGAAGAAATTCTTTAAACGTTGCCGCGTTGGTTACATCGATTGCGTATTTGGAAAGAACTAAGGGAACACGGAAACAGACGCGAAATGGAACTCTTTTTTTGGTGTATTACGCGTTAAACGTCACTATTTATTTGATCGGTTACGCTAATATGCGTAATACGAAATATAAATGGTTCGTATTTACTAATAATACCTCACAAGCTTTTAGGTCATGTTTATGTCTACGAGTAATAGTTTTAGTTACGTATATGCTACAATCAAACGTGTTTGTAAGGAAATCTTTTAATATTCGAGAGCAAGTAAAACTAGGAGTGGTCGAACGAACGGACTGAAGCTGATGAAATTTGATGAAAGGTTTATTTGATTGGAAGAAATTATACACTTTTTAGTAAAATAACACTTGTAATAAAAGTTGATGCCGATTATAGATAATTTGTATCTAATAGAGTATTTTAGCATATTCTTAATCTACTAAATCATTACATAGTATAAACGTCCCCAACAAAGTCCGCTACCACGTCTGTCTGTCTGTCTGTTTGCGATAAGCTCAAAAACTACTGAACGAATTTTCACCAATGGATAGAGTGATTCATGAGGAACGTTTTGGTATATAATTTATCAAGGATTTTTAAATAATCAGGGCGGGACAACGTCTGCCGAGCCTGCTAGTAATTTTATAAAGTATTACCTTTGTCCGTGAGGATTTGTGACTTTGGGCTAACTCTGACACGCAGCGGAAACTCATAAGGAAAAAAAAGCCCCGATTTTGAAACATTCTTCATTGGTGCTCGGTTCCTCCCGGTCTTAGCGTGATGATATATAAATAGCCTATAGTCTTCGATAAATGAGCTATATAACACTGAAATAATTTTTCAAATCCGACCGGTAGTTCCTGTGATTAGCGCGTTCAACCAAATTAGTTAAAGATTACTAAGGTGAGGTTTTATTGTGAACCCAGTACTTTAGCAGTGATGCGTCTTCATACAAACAGATAGACAGACATTTCTAAAAATGATTGGAATGTATTCTATTACTTATTCCTAGAGACTTGCAATAAAAATCGAAAAAGTAAAGACACGTTTGAATTATTTTCTTATTATATATGTATAGAAAAAGATAACTGACGGATATCATAATGCAATGGTTGCCACCCTTGATTGTTGAATTGGAGGTTATAAACTTTGATTACAGGTTGATGAATAAGATTTTTGTTTCTGTGTGCAGGTGTTATTTATTATTTCATATGTATTTACACTAGAAGACTGGTTGTCGTAGTACAAGCTAAGCTTAATTTGAAATTAAATGACCGGTTGAGATTGCGTTTTCTAATAAGAATGCAATGGTTGCCACTTTTGATTATGGAATTGGAGTTTATAAACTTTGATTACAGGTTGATGAATATGATTCTTCTGGTTCTGTGTGCAGGTGTTATTTATTATTTCGTATGTATTTACACTAGAAGATTGGTCGTCATAGTACAAGCTAAGCTTAGTTTGAAATTAAATGACCGGTTCAGATTGCGTTTTCTAATAAAAAAAAACTTTATTTAATTTTTACTACCAATTCGATGTATTCTATAATTTTTATAAGTTTGTTATTTGAATATTACTGTATTGAATATTCTATAGTCGAAAGCTCAACGTCAAGTATTGTTATTAAAAATAAATAAATCTATACTAATATTATAAAGAGGTAAAGACTGAGTTTGTGATGTTGTAGTGGGTAATCTCAGGAACGTCGTATCCGATTTGAATAACTCTTTCAGTGTTATATAGCTCATTTATCGAGAAAGGTTATATGCTATATATCATCACGCTAAGACCAATAGGAGCGGAACACCAATGAAGAACGTTTCAAAATCGGGGCTTTTTTTTCCTTATGAGTTTCCGTTGCGTTATAGCGTTTGCCCAAAGTAACTATTCCACGCGAACGCAGTCGCGGGCAGAGGCTAGTTAAAAATAACCACATAACTGATATTCTCATCAGTTCTGGTTATTACTGATGAGTACTGGTAGTACTCATTAGTACATCGTAAATGTTATATCAATAGACTCGCCTGCGATAACGAGAGCTTTAACCTTGTTACTGTTTTATGATGAGATGTCAATCGCGGTTCAAGAGACAAAAGAGACTTCGCATTGCGGCCTACAAACAGTTCATTATTTTTTTCTGATATTTCAAACCACTCTTGACACTGTTATAATACATTATAAACTGTTTGTATATTACATATTTATTATGCAAAATACTATTATATATTGAGTCTGTTATATTGTTTATTATAGTAATTATCCTTAAGCTGTAATGTAGCTCCACTAACTGAATTACAACTGAGTTCGTAGCCTCTCCACCAGATTATTCCACTTAATAAGGTTATTTTACATGGTTATATTCTGACTGATTACAAATGTTTTCATTATGGTGATCAACATGTTTACCTCCTTGTAAATATATACAATGATTTAAATAAAACAAACTGGTCGCTAAAATTGTGTTGGCGATGTAACTTCTGTGTCTTTTTTATATAAAATCACATTATTTAAAATATTAGAAACATAAATAAATAGGGGCTTAGTCGTCATTTTTTTTATCTATTATAACTGGAGACGGGCTGAGTAGGAAAAAAAGTGTGTGGGTACTTATGTACACGCGTTAAAAGTTACACTTCTTTGGCGTAACAAGATAAAAATCTTTTCAAAAATGTTATTTTTCGCCTTATTCTACGTTTGTAGAAAAAACGACACTAACAATAGAAAAAAGGTATTTAATACATTGAAAGGTTTAATACAAAGAAATACAAACAACAAATACAAAGAAACAAAATGTTGACTATAACTAACTTCACGGTGTCGGTTTTTCGTGATGGTGTGCGCGCGCATATTAAAATTTTACTCTCGTCATTTTTCCCTAACGCGCGAAAAGAAACTTCAAAAATATAATGATAGTTGGGTTTAACGAAATCAAAGAAATCGTTAGATAAAATAATATTAGAGAAGAATTTTTGTAATTGACCATTGCACATATTATTTTGACATAGTTAATGTTAAATGAAACTTTATCACAAGGTATTTTTTCTTTATAAATTTTGTATATGAGTTTCTTTCCTTTTCTTCGTAATCAATTTTAATACAGAGTAAAAATGATAACCGAAATTAATTTATTTTACTCGTTATAAATTATAATTTATAACCTATAGGTTAAAATTATTTTTTGACACATAGATAACGGACTGTAATAGAAAGTCGTTTATATTTTTCACAACTCGTCAAACAATTATTCAGATGTGAATCGCGACATTTTAATGACCTTTTAATTGTGGTAATAATGTCAGTTAAAGAGTTAGTATTCATCAAATCATTGTGAAATTACCACATGTCTAAAGACGTGACAGGCATACCAATTTCACGCCCTCCAAATGAAGACTTGGATGCAACCTTCGTGCTACTTCGGGCATGTGAAGATTACTAATTAGAGATTTCGGCTGTAATGCTACTCTAGAATCTTTTACTGTATTAATATCGTTAAGTTGTTAAAATATAATCACTGATTTCTTTATAATATTAAATAGGGGATAAGTTACGTGTAAATTTAGTGCAATCTTCTCTGGAAGTTAAGGGAATAGGCTAATGAGCAAAGGAATTATACCGGGAATGCTTAGTTATCAAATTGTCCCATTACGCACATCAGCCACAAATTGTCGAGTCGTAAGTTATCGGTATTAGGTACATTTTCATATGTTTATTTTAGACATTTTTGTGTTGAATCTCATATAATACCGAAACTGAGTCATTTACGCAGTCTATATACGTAAATTAAATAAGAGTGTATGTTGTTTTTAGGGCTATTCTGATTAGAGATAACTTAAATTAGGATTTTAGGGGTTAAGTAGTAACGAAAAAAATACGATTTAAAATATTAAAAAGGCCGACTATTATTCCATACAAATACGTAAATCATATGAAACCACAAAACTATTTTCCTAAGATCGAAGTCACACCGATCACGCGGTACCGGTGTAATTTTAGCGTACTCCACTTGCTTTCTTTTAGTAAAAATAATCGCCTTTTTCATATATTAAGCTTAAAATCAATAAAGCACCAGTTTTGTGTTAACATAATTGTAAATATTCCACAAATAACAAGGCTCTATTTTCTTAAATAGTTAATTGTAATGTATTATAAATATGGTACTTCACAAAGAATTAAAGTTTGTTTTCAGTAAGCTATTTAAAATAAACCTGATTTTTCAATTACCACTCTTTTGAAATACGAGGTAAAATGTTTTCTTCCTTGTATTCATATCATCATCACAATTTTTTCGGTTATAAATATGTCTGCATCAATGATTTCAACAATGCAAATGTGCTCGCTACCATATTGTTAAAACTCTTAATCGTAAACTCAAGAATTCAATTGGATTCAACCAATCATCTTGGTTTTTTTTTTATATCATAGGAGGCAAACGGACAAACGGACAGACCTGATGTTAAGTGATCATCACCGTCCATAGACACTTGCAACACCAGGGGAATCACAAGTGCGTTGCCAGGGGAGGTCGTACCTCCGGCGCTCTCACTGACCGAACGAAACGCAACAATGCAAGCACTGTTAAATCACGTCGGTTTTCTGTGGATCGGGTGGTACTACCCCGGTCGAGCCGACCCATTCATACTGAAACCATTAATAGCTTCCGCGTAGCTCTACCACCTACAATGGTTAGCTTAACTTCGTACTCCATTACCCAAAGAAGCTTAACGTAGTGTGCCGAACTATTCCATCAATTTCATTTAATCTAAGTATCAAGAAATCAACGAGTGACATAAGAGGCGTTAAGTCAAAAGTTTTTTTATTAAAAATCTAGACCAGAAAGAATTTTGTTACTACCTCTACCTCTGTGTTCATTCTAGTACATTTTGTTTCTGTGATAGTACCGGCAGCAAATTATGTCGATGCACAGCTTGTATTGTGTAACTAATTGATAAGGGGTCCAGCCTATTGTTTGATATTAATGAATCCACACATTGTTATGATTAATACGCTTATATTGATTATGTGAACGGGATAATTGAAATTGATGTATGCTAGGCTTTACAGTAATATGTATACATAGTTCGAATATGCAGGATTTTGCCAGTTCTATAGTATTCGTAGAAAATACATTACAAGTACAATATAATTAACTTCTGAGTTGTTTATCGACTTTTATATACTTTTACATTTATGGCTTACACTTAGTAAGATAGCCCTTTCAATAACTTTATATATTTTACAGCTAAATCTACTGTTTTAATTTAATGCATTTAAAGAATATAATTATAGATTACTAGCCTCTGCCCGCAACCTGTCCCCGTGGAATAGTTACTTTGAGTTAACGCTAACACACAGCGGAAGCTCTCAAGAGGAAAAAAACCCCGATTTTGAAGCATTCTCTATTGTTGTTCCGCTCATATTGGTCTTAGCGTGATGATATATAGCCTATAACCTTCCTCGATAAATGAGTTATATAACACTGAAAGAATTTTCCAAATCGGACCAGTTTAATGAATCCACACATTGTTATGATTAATACGCTTATATTGATTATGTGAACGGGATAATTGAAATTGATGTATGCTAGGCTTTACAGTAATATGTATACATAGTTCGAATATGCAGGATTTTGCCAGTTCTATAGTATTCGTAGAAAATACATTACAAGTACAATATAATTAACTTCTGAGTTGTTTATCGACTTTTATATACTTTTACATTTATGGCTTACACTTAGTAAGATAGCCCTTTCAATAACTTTATATATTTTACAGCTAAATCTACTGTTTTAATTTAATGCATTTAAAGAATATAATTATAGATTACTAGCCTCTGCCCGCAACCTGTCCCCGTGGAATAGTTACTTTGAGTTAACGCTAACACACAGCGGAAGCTCTCAAGAGGAAAAAAACCCCGATTTTGAAGCATTCTCTATTGTTGTTCCGCTCATATTGGTCTTAGCGTGATGATATATAGCCTATAACCTTCCTCGATAAATGAGTTATATAACACTGAAAGAATTTTCCAAATCGGACCAGTAGTTCCTGAGATTACCCCCTACAACGTCACAAACTCGCAAGCTTTACCTCTTTATAATATTAGTATAGATAATTTCACTATTTTATGTATGTAGGTCGTATATTAATTTATCCGATGAGATTTTCCTACGTAATATCTCACTAATATTATTAGATATAATCACATTGTCCTACAATATTATCAAGGTGTACTATTCCTGTCCATTAATCAATATAATGCAGTATGAACAGGTTAGCTTTTTAGGTCACTACTTGATAGTAGAATTCACAGCGGGTGGATAATCTGGCTTAATATATACACATATAAAATAATCCTCGAATTGATATTGATGTTGTCCGTATTCCTACGGCCTTCTACAATTGCGTTCTAATTGCGTATAGATTTAGTGCATACGAACAGTCCTAGTTCGAATATTCGACGTAAGACCCAAATGTATTTGCACAAACGATCTCTCACGTTCAATGTTCCTGATAACAATCGCAAGAGCAATCCAATCGCACCTACCTTCGTATTTATCGTAAAACTATTTTCGAGTATCGACTGTTGAATGCGCGTAAATCACTTAAACTATTTTTTCCATGGCATTTAGAAACATCTCAAAATAACCATTCACGTATCGGTAACCGTTTTTTGACGTCACGGGCCGGTGTGAAACTCCATTATGTATAGAATGGACATTCACGCTATACATGTTGCAAGCACTGACGTTTACAATTTGATGCGAATATTTGTACTATAATCAATTACAATTTATTACAGTCATTGAAATTTTAGTTTTTATAATAAAAAAACGAAGCCATACTTAATAAAAAAGGAATTGTTTAGAGATTGCTAAAGATGTTTCCGATAAATTTCTGATGATATTTAATACTACTAATATATAATGCAATTATCTAGAAATATGTGTGAGAAAGAAACAAAATTTATGTGCGCTAATTATGGTCATTAGTATAAAGGTTTGACGTCTTCAACATTACAATAGGCTTTGTATTTAAAAATCACGTGAGTTAAATCTTATTAGCATTTATACTATAACTAGCGGGCACAGCAGACGTTGTCCCGCCCTGATTATAAAAAAATCCTTGACAAATTATATACTAAAACGTTCCTCATGAATCACTTTATCCACTGGTGAAAACCGCATGTAGATCCGTTCAGTAGTTTTTGAGTTTATCGCGAACAGACAGACAGACGCGCGAGGGGACTTCGTTTTGTACTATGTAATAATAATAATGATTATGAAGGTTTCCGTATTTTGTCTTCTATTCGCAGCTTTGTCTAAATAACTACTCCTGAGGGACTTTACATACGCCCAGATAATAGGAAACACCAGGTTCTTATGGAGGAAGCGATCTTCTCAGATCTGCATCTTACGAAAGAGAAGTCCTGGCATATTAGCGAAGACGGACTATTGTATATCAAAAAAGGGCGGTCACACGTCTCATAAAGTTTATATCTGAGGGTCATTTTGCTTTTCAAGTACAATATTCGAGTTTGCTATCGAAGCTGACACCTACATACTTTAACTGGGAGGCCCCAGGAGTAGGAACTGCATATGGATTGAAGGGCTTCAGTTTATAACCTCCTTTACTAGGATCAAAGAGTATCGCTAAAATATTGTCAGGGTTGTTTTGCGATCCGCTATCTATGATACCGAGGAGTTTTTGGCGGGATCTTAGTCTGTCATGTAGTGGATTTTATTTTTTATTCATAATCTTGTGTTGCTTGACTCTATATTGTGTAAAATTGGTGGTGTTTTATGTAATATCGTTTGTTTATTGTGCATAAGTGAAGTGAATAGAAAATAATACCACGGACCATGAATTCTGAGATGCCACAAAAACTCCATGGAAAGTTCTGACAAGGGAGCCACCATTTTGTTAGAATATTGAATTAATTACTCGACAATGGAAATCAACAAACTCTCTGGAACATAGTACGCTACTATTAACAAATAAATTAAGATAAAAAAAAGATAAAAAAGATAAAAGATAAAAAAAATATATATATTATAGAAGATATGGCGTTTCTGCCTTTACATCAATTTGGACATAGAAAAGATTTGGCGCGTATGCCTTTACATTAACTTGGACATAAAACTGACTAAAGAATACATAAGAACTATAGAAGATTTGGCGATTACGCCTTTAAAGAATACATAAGAACTACTTATATTGACAACTTCAGAATTGGCAGTATGGATTAATTCCTTCGCCTGTCCTATTGGACGAATATTATTACTACTACTATCTATGATATCATTTGCCGATATAGGAGCTCTAAGATTTATTTTCTGCCTGCTTGAGGCCTACATTAGAGTATCATCAGCGTAATAACTCATCTTAACCGCCGGAGATCGAGGTAGGTCACTGATGAACGAATTAAATAATGAGGGCGTGAGGAAGGACCCCTATGGTGCACACCTGAGCGGATCGGGTGAGGACATTAATCTTAATACAACCTAGGACTTATAGCTGCTTGAAACTCGTAAGATACCTATTTATGTGATATGTATAGACGGCTTGGATTCTACTCAATTATGTTTCGTTAAACGACGTAGCCAGCGAAACTGCGTTTATAGGGGAAGATATATAATTTTGTGTACATATATTTTACGACATAAGGAAATTCATAAAAACACTACTCCACGCAAAAGTTATGACAGTAAATTTTTATTCGTATTTAGTTCCTTCATGCATCGTTCCTATAAAACAGTGTCATAAAAGAATGTTTACACGTAAGCTTTATATGTTGTTTCTCGTTTAGTGAATTAAGTTATATTTTTTTTTATTAATATGGTGGTAGGAATATACGAGTAGGTGGTAGAGCCACGCTGAAGCTATTACTGGTTTCAGCATAAATGGGTAGGCTCGTCCGGGGTAATACTCTCTCATAGAAAACCGACGTGAAGTGACAGTGCTTGCATTGTTGCGTTTCGTTTGGTCAGTGAGAGCGCTGAAGACCTCTCCTCTCTCCTCTCCCCACTCACCACTCCCCACAAAAAAAAGGATGGCAACGCACTTGCGACTCCTCTGGTGTTGTTAGTGTCTATGGACGGTGGTGGTCACATAACATCAGGTGAGACACCTGACATGTGTGACATAAAAAAAAAAAACTTATAAATGTGAACAAAATAATATTTGGTTTTAAGGTTATTAAATTCATAGACAATTATGCTAAAGTATCACTACATATTATAAAACAAAATCCTGTCTGTCTGTCTGTTAGCGATAAACTCAAAAACTACTGAACGGATTTTCATAAGGTTTTTTTCACCAGTAGATAAAGTAATTTCTGAGGAAGATTTAGATATATAATTTTTCAAGGTTTTTTTTTATTATCAGGACGGGATAACATCTGCCGGGCCCGCTGGTTCATTATAAATATTATAAAAAAATTATTAGATTAAATGGAAGACGGAATTCATATAATTGGTTATAACAATACTCTATGTGTACATTACTTTAATTTTTATTAATTATTGCTTATATGTTATTGCTTGTTTGATATCGAGTAAACATTTTATACAGTAACTGACGTCGTGTGCACCGCGATTATAACTAACACGATACATATATCCGGTGACGCTGCGTTAAAATTGAACTCTGTCGGCTTTATTTTATCAAATTTCCCTTCCACGCCCCGAAGCTTAAAGCTAAATTCATTAGATTAGCGTACGTCGTGATTATCGACCTCGATAAGTGAGTTTAGTGGTTCGATGATGTAGTGAAAATAATAAAAAAAGCTATATGGTTATTCCTAGATACGATAGATTATTTTTTTTATGATTCTTTGCCGTTATAAATTCGATAAACAATATATTTTACTTTTAGATGGGATCGGGTAGTTTATGGAGTTCTTTACTACATGATTTACATAAGTCAAAAATATCATATACATATATTAATACGTGAAGCCCAAACTTTGTATCCCTTTTTGAGAGAAATGCGCGAACGGATGAACGTGAAACTTGGCATAGTTAAAGTTTATATGGAGGAGAAGTGCAGAAAGCTATTTATTTTATATAAAATGCATTAGAAGTACATTAAATTAATTAAAATATGCATTACTCACACTACTGCTTCAATTTTACACAACATATGCACACATGTAAATAAAAAAGACATTTTGACATCTGTCAATAAAGGACTTCAAAAAAGGTTGTGAAGGAGGTTGCTATGCTCGACTGTATGTATTATTTTACTCTTACGTTCCAATTACCCTTTTTCATTGTACATTCAACAATGATATTATAACATACAACTATTATTATAATAATTATCCCTTAAAAAAATCAATGAACTATGGTCGAATGTCGACCACTGGGCACCCACTAGTATAGTATAAATGTGTATCTCATTACCAAAAGCCCCAGAACAAGAAACTGTAGTAGATGATTTCCAAAAATATTATATTTCTTTTAACTTTACAAATTCTCAGCAAAAGACTTCTTGAATTAAACAATACATTATTTTATGAAACTTTTTCTTCCCGTTAGAATCCGTATAAAATGGAAGTGTTTGTTTTATATACTTGGGTAATTCGTGTTCAATTAATTCTTCGAGAAATTCTATCTCACAATAGCTGTTTTGTACTTTTAACCCATTGTTTTGTGATACAAATAAACATTGTTTGAGTTTAACGAATCAATTAATTTACATTATCTAACGTTGAGGTTCAGTAATAAAGGTATTGACGTCGAACCTTATTCTATGATATCGTGGACAATGGTATAATACAATATGGTTTAACTACACAATATATTTGTAATGCGAACTCTCCTGATAGTAAACTTCAAATATTGGACCTTTAACAACCAAATCGGCTGAGTGCCTTAAGCGCTCGCCTTAGTAGTCCGGTGAAGCTGTGAAGCCCCTGCAGGGTCAATAGCGTAGTCAGTTCGAGGAAAAAAAAAGGGGTAGACCTTTAACTGCAGTCGGTTGTTGATTGTGATATACTAGCTTTGCCCCCGCTACATTATTTGTGTTTTTGTTGGAGTATTCAATGCGCAAAGTAATCTATATTCTTCTTTATTCCCATTATACCTCTATGTTCCATCATCAACCTCTATGTCATATTATTTTTTAGCCGGTTCGTAAATTTCGTCTTGAGTAAGTTGTGAATAAATAAGCAGACACTCAATTTTGCATTTATAATTGTAGTGTGATTAAAATAAATACTTGGCACCCACGATAGTAAGTAGGTATGTCGTCGTGGTCTAGTGGTTTGACCTGTGGAATATGATTCCGATGTCCGCAGGTTCGAACCCCGGTATGTACCAACGATTTTTTCCGAATTCTCGTACATTTACTAATTTAAATTGGTAACACTATCGGCTGACGGTGAAGGAAAACATCGTGAGGAAACCTGAACCTGAGAAATGTTCTTGTAGTACTACTGTATTTGGGATAAAGATAGAACTGAGTTTGAAATCGTCAATACGCCGTTTGCTGGCGTGGTGATTATGCCCATACGTTCCCTCGGGAAGAGGCCTATGGCCCTGCAGTGGGTCTCTTACAGGCTGATGATGTTGATGACCCACGACAGACGAATCAACCCATAATCTATTAACGTTTGTAGGAAAAGCCTTATTTTTTTTTTTAATGATTATAACGGAAAATGTTACTAAATTAAATAAGTAAATGTACGCCAGTTACGACTATATCCCTAGTGTACAATTACACGCGAACGAGGTGACATAATTATTCCAGTGCTCCAAACTATTCGATCAGTACTGTTCACATTTGCGTGGATACAGTTTTAATGGAGTTACTTATCCCAGCAAACCTATTTGAGTGGCTAGTGGACAAGTTTCTCTGCGGAACGGACTGTGGTCAAGCTCTATTTCATTGGATAGACGGCAGTAATTTGAAACGGCTTGCATCATATAGGAATATATGTATGTATTACAGTTATTTAAACCAAAAACTGGATCAAAATAAACATAATTTATTCGAATTGAATTTATCACTGCGTCGACATTATGTATTGGATATGAAATCGATTAATTCCAAACTCGTCTAATCGATTGATAAAATTGTAGGCTTAGGACATTTGAACACGGAGATTATTTACACAATAGCCCTTTTACTATAACTCAAGTATTTATGTATAACAAATAGTAAATAGTATCAAAATCGTGTGTAGCTTCGGGCCTAGTTTATAAGTTATAAATGAGTACGAATGTAAACAACACTACTTATAAAATTCAATGAAAAATCTACAAGTGATATGTTTAGATTAATTAAAGATATCATTTTAAATCAATATTTATTTGTTACATATAAACACATTGACATATAAAAACCCAAGACATACAGTCTCGAATAAAAGTAGGGCTCAAAACCGGCCGCAAAGACTCCCCAATATACATACATGGATAACCACCACTTGGTTGGGCGATTAACTTATGATTTTGCAAATTCAACCTTACCTGAATGATTTAAAGTTGTCTTTACAAGGACGCAAGCAACGCGAGACTATTTGAAGTGACTGCATAATCCAAAATTATGCACTCATTTTTGTGTGTCGGCTGTGAGACGTTAAGTGTGTATCTTGGGTTTTTTTATATCATTGATATAATCTCACATTTTGTAGTATTTCATTCTGTTTTTCAATGTTAGCAATAACAGATTGTGTGCTGTCTGTCGCAAGTAATTGCGCGACAAAATAGGTCGCTCAAGGCGCCGATACCGGTCCAGATGTCGCAGTGGCAAGAAGGCTGTCTGCGGTCAACTTTTCTCGCTTTAACACTTTTACGTTTTCCCTCAACGATATGTGATTGTTCTTGTATATTATCTAGGCTATGAAATGCATACCATTTTCTTCACGTTTGAAGTAAGATATTCTTTGTTGTTTGATCGTTGGTTATATCACTACATTATTTTATATCTTATGGTTATTAATGTCGTTACTTTGAAGACTTATTTTTATGAGGTGCGTCATAAAAACGGGCGTACTAAAACGTGACATTTGAACTATTGATATTATATAAATGACTATATTATTCATGCTACTTTGTGTAAATAAAATACAATCATGATATCTATATTTTTAAATGTAATTAACAGTGGGTAATGTAATTGTTTTATTGAAATAGATATTTAAAAAAATCAAGACAGTCACAAGGACTACCGACTGAAGTGAATACACAAAACAATGGAATAACTGTGTACTCTTTTGAATTTTTAAATCGATCATAATCTGAATTAAGTATTTAAATTTCATAATTTGTAAATTGAAATTGAATGAAGTCCGGTTTTCACATTTATTGGCACTCGGAGCAATACTATAATACATTTACTAGCTGTTCCTGCGACTTCGTCTGCGTGCAATAGTTACTTTGAGCTAACGCTAATACGCAGCGAAAGCTCTGAAAAGGAAAAAAAACCCGATTTTGAAATATTCATTGGTGTGCTACGCTCGTCCTCTCCTATAGCCTTGCTCGATAAATGAACTATCTAACACTGAAGGAATTTTTCAAATCGGATCAGCCGTTCCTGAGATAAGCGCGTTCAACCAAACAAACAAACCCTCCAGCTTTATAATATTAGTATAGATTAATTAATCAAAATTATGAAGCTCAATACAAAATATCAATAATACATGTACGCGGGCCGATATACCACGTTTCGCTAGTCTGACGCAACCGCAATACGTCACAACCATGTTGACGTTATCGGTGACGATCGTTGAAGCGAAATCACAAGCTAATCCCTACCAAATTAACCCCACGTTAAAAACAATCATAGGTATATTAACATTAGTTGAAAGGGTTGATTGTACACAAATAATTACACAAATAATCTGATTGTTTGAATTCTACAATTAATATAAAACGATTGGGTACCAGTGAGTTAAATATAACCTGTATTAGCTGATACCCACGACTTCGTCTGCATTATTTATTATCTTAATTGTCTTGTTATATCTTAAAGGGATTATAGGCCGCGTTTTTGACGGAAGCTCCCAAGCGGCTTGACTTTTTCCCGACACTTTCAACGATTTTGGTCATATTTCAATCAATTTACAAAAAGTCTCTACAACCCTTGGGGTTTAAGGGGTGTCGAATAACATCTAAGATTCGAGACACTCAAGCCAACCTCACCTGCGCGTGGTGCACCCTGCTGAATAACGAACGAGGCAATGGCGAAAGCGGGGTGGTAGGGTTTTACAGCCTGACTGGGTCGCAACCACCATGTATATGGCGAAAAAGCCCGTAATAGTGATTCGCTTCTGCGGGTCGCGTTTCGGGATCAGCCTGTGCATATCCAGCTTTTCGCAGGCCGGCATGACAG
Source organism: Antheraea pernyi (assembly GCA_015888305.1). Lineage (NCBI taxonomy): Eukaryota > Metazoa > Arthropoda > Insecta > Lepidoptera > Saturniidae > Antheraea > Antheraea pernyi. Next base: position 241,183 of record MU159043.1, on the reverse strand, counting down.
CGGCGACCGGCGATGGATAGGGTGTCACTCGGTGGTCGCCATTGTTTTTGGATTGTACAATAAAAAATAAACAATATACATAACCTAACTCGTAAATCACTTTATCTATTAATGAAATCCGTTCGATAGTTTTTGTGTTTATCGAGAACAGACAGACAGACAGATGCGGCGGAGGACTTTGTTTTATAATATGTAATGATGTATGTCTTTAAAATGTGTGTATCTATTGAAAGCATTCGACATCGAAAGAAATTGTATGAATTAATTGTAAAAATATGTTTTATTCAATAACTCGCATTTTTTGCACTGTCAAGGACTGGTTGGTCAAGTCACATTTTATCATCTGAAGTATTGTATGCTGTCGGACAAACTTCTTATATAAATAAAGTGAAAGAGGTATGCCGATGTGCGCGCATCATGCAAAGGCTACTGGGTAGATTTTTATACATTTTGTTTAGTTTTAAATGTTTTTTTTCGAACTGACTACGCTATTGACAAAGTAAGGTCTTGACAGCTTCACCGGACTACTAAGGCGAGCGCTTAAGGCACTCGGCCACTTTTATTTGACAACTAGCTCTCAAGGGTGCACGGCACCCATCGGCTTGGGCTGTTGCCTGCATACTGCACGTATCGTATGTATTCGCGACCTGTCTGAGCTAACCTAAACTAAGCTAACGATACATACATATATGAGTTGTTGAAACATATATGTGTACCGAGCATATATACCTCAACAACTCCTATATATATTTCGTATCAGATTTACGTCTCAAACACTTGTAAGGACTACCGATATAAAATTATAATGATATTTAATAAAAAGTTTTAACAAATGATGATTTTTTAACCTTACTTGGATATATTGGAGATGTAGGACTCAAATTTTTCTCGCATTTCTGGATATTGGTTAGCAGCTTGATGGGATCTCAGTGGTCATTTATAATATTGCTGTTAGGCGCTTATAATATTACGATCTCTATACGTAAAAAAATCACCATTTAGATCTTTAATGGGTTTAAACCTAGCAGCATCGTTGTTGCTCCCGCTACGCTGTTTCACAGTCTTATAAATATGTTTTTGGCCTTCTTTGCTGTTTAAATTTCATGTAAATATTAATTTGTGTAAAGATTTTCGTATTATTCATATATTTTATCAAAAAGTATATTATCTATGTAGCTAAATTAGTAAAAAAAAACTACATTATATTTTGATAAAACAGCACTTATTCTACATTTCTATTTTCTCTGAAGTATTAATGCTTCAAGTCAAGAAGGCCCTGCGGTAAACGAAAACATAATTAAGTAATATAGAATCTCGTTATTATTTTACCTTACAAAAAAATAAAAAAGCGTAATTTACTTTCTTGAATAAATTAGTTAATTTATTCTCTAGGTGAGGTAAATTGCGAAATGATTCAAATTGTTTTTTTGTACTTCCATTTTGATTCTAGTTGAATTCTTTTGATATCCTGTTAAGGTATCTAATTATTTCATTTTTATATAAACAATTAATTTATTGATAGTATTATATATATAATAAGTCTACCGAAAAGTTCTGTCCGATTTTGAAATAAATCTGAATTTTCTTATCGGCAATATTCTTTATCAAATAATATAATTGCTATTATTATTATTAATGACTTCTTGCCAGTGTGAGGACGATTTCTATATCCCATTTTTGAGAAACGTTTTATCTTTTGATGCGAAAAACCCAATGAATTAATGCGAACTTCAATGCACTACAGCTTCTTCTTCTTACCCTTATCCCACATAAGTAGGGTCGGTACAACATGTTTGTCATGTTGTGGTATATGATTTGGCTTAATTTTTACGATCGGCCGCCTGCCTGACATCAACCCTCCTTGGGATTATTTTGTTGTACCACTGTGTGTATGATTATTATTATATAGTTAAGACATCAGGGCTCTTTTTTTAACCTTAAAATATTTTCCGTTCCGGTTAAAAACGAAGTTCTTCCAGATTATGGTTTGCTTGCTATATTGCCATTTTTTCCTCAGTAGTCGTGGCTTCAGATTCTTCACAGTAATAATAATATAATATTAGATATAATAAACCATTATAAAAATACAAAATATGAAAACTATAATAGAAAAATAGATGCAAATAAAATGGCATGTCAATGTCACTAATGCAATTCAATGCACTACAGCTAACCAGCGGTAATGTTATCAAAAACGTTAAATTCTTTATAAGGATAAAAGCGAGGATAGTCTGTGGATGCTAAGTCCGGGGAATATGGCGTTTTTAGAAACTAACTAACTTAGTGGGCGCCCAGTGGTCGACATTCGACCATAGTTCATTGATTTTTTAAAGTTGAATGTAGAATGAAAAAAGGTAATTGGAACGTAAGAGGAAAAAAGTACATACAGTCGAGCATAGCAACCTCCTTCACAACCTTTTTTGAAGTCCTTTATTGACAGATGTCTAAAATGTCTTTTTTATTTACATGTGTATATATGTTGTGTAAAATTGAAGCAGTAGTGTGAGTAATGCATATTTTAATTAATTTAATGTACTTCTAATGCATTTCATATAAAATAAATAGCTTTCTGCACTTCTCCTCCATATAAACTTTAATTATGCCAAGTTTCAGGTTCATCCGTTCGCGCATTTCTCTCAAAAAGGGATACAAAATTTTGGCTTCACGTATATATAGATACTCTCACCAAATATTTTTAATAAATATCTACATACTTCTGTAGCATTTCTTCCTTTCTCAAATTTGTATAAAATACAGTGGCATAAATGAACTTTATCAGTAGCCCCATGGCTACTATCACTTCACGCTTAAGACTAACATGAATCAACTATGTTTTAGATTCAATATATGCATATTAAACAATGAAAGTAGTGAGCCAAACATATAATAAAAATAATACAAATAATAATGTGCTTACGTGTCGAATATTTTGTCATAGAAACAGAGAAGTTTTCGCCATTATTATATACTACTATAGATATAGATTAATATAGATGAATTCTACTGTCACGTAATTGTCAATGTGTTCTTATACGAATTATTTATATTTTTATAAGAACAGCAATCGAATCAAATTGGACCAATCACACAGGAAAAGGGGTGGGTGGAGGTGTTACGCGGCGCACTTTATCGGTTTTGTGTCCGTGACATTTCCACGCCCCGAGCCCTCGCCCGTCGCATCAAATATCATCTTTTACTCAGTAACATAATAAACTCGGAATAATCAACATTAAACTGTGCCGTGTGCCAATTAATGATATTAACCAGGTTCGGTTTGGAAATTATTTTTATCAAAGTAATTCAATATATAAAGGGATATAATGAAATATATATGTATATATCTTTATATATAAATTTCTTCTGTGCGTGTGTATGTCACTGAACTCCTCCTAAACCGCTGGATAGATTTTGATGAAATATTGTATGCGTGTTCCAGTGGATCCGAGAATGGTTTAGATTCACAATTGGACACGGTAGGTGGCGCTGCTGTTGAATTTTAGTTTTTTTTTTATTATCAAGGCAATCAAGGCAGGACAACGTCCGCCCGGCCCACTAGTATATATATATATATACAACTGCTATAATATATAATATATATATATATACATGGCATTTTTGTGAGGGTACACAGTGCTCTTAAAGGGATTTCGAAAATATCGAAAATTGTCATAAAAACTGAAAAAAATTAATGAGTTACAAAATGTAATCCATTTCTCTTGAACGGGTACCGCGTCGCACAGTGATTTGTCACTGTAGTAGAGATGTATAAACTTATAGATTATAGACTTAATTTTCGATAAATAGCGTACCCCCAAAAAAGAAGTGACTAAAAAAGGCCTATCTTTATATATAAATTTCTTCTGTACGTGTGTATGTCACTGAACTCCTCCTAAACGGCTGGACCGATTTTGATGACATTTTGTGTGCTTGTTGACTTTTAAGATTTATTTTTGTTGTCAAGGCAGGACAATGTCCGCCCGGCCCGCTAGTATATATATATGAATATACAAACGAAGTTTTAGTTGCAAAGGCGTACCATTAACGCTTCGCAATTTCGAACTTTCTACTATGTTTTGTATTTGGTAACTCGGTGCAATAAGCAAACTGAAAATCCTAATATAGACAGTTTTAAAGTTTTCACCCTTATGTAGTTGATATTCCTGAGATTCGTACGAAGTGATTTGCTTCCACATTTATTATACGTACGGCTAAGGTCTGGAATTCATTCACTCTATCTTCTCGTCATCATACAACTTGGGAGTATCCGAGAGTGGAGTGAATAAGCATTTAGCAGGTAAGCGCGATCCATCGTCGGCTTCATTGTCACTTACCATCAGGTGAGATCGTGGCTAAGCGCGTACCTGTAAAACATTTTAAAAAAAACGACCCAAACCTTTTGATAACGTAACTTAATTTCATAAAACTACGGTACAGTAGGTTAGCTATCATCCCCAAATAAAAAATATATCGCTATGCAATTAGTCTGGTGAGGCTGTGAAGGCCTATCAAGCGAACAATGTATAGCCAGTACGAAAAAAAACGATTGCTATGCAGCTATTAGTATGCCCAATAGTCAACTTCACTTAAATGTTTTATCTAATGTCATCGTTTAACATAAGATGAGACTATGGTCATACGGTAATTACAAATCGATTAAAGGTCTATTATTTATATTAACTATACATACCCTTTTGGATAATTTACAACTGCAACACTCGTTGATTGTCCCATCTAATTGACAATCTATTCTGCAGTCGAACACACAAAAGCGTTTTCCTGTTCTCGTCATTCAGTTAACGATAACGACAAAACAAGACGGCTGGCTTTAATCAGAATTCCAATTTTGGATTTGTCTGGAATCACACGTTCCAGCTTTCGACATAACATTGTTACTGTTATAATCGTTTCGTTAATTGATCCGTTTTTCGGATAGTTACTGAGTAAAATGACTTAATACTCGTACTAACGCAAACGGTTTTATTTCTTCAAATAACAACTAACGACATAATAATTTATATTAAGGTGAAACATCTTATGGTAGGGCTTTGAATTTGCGATGCGCAACCTTTTTGTGTGACTAAAAGTGGTGGGGGTAAACACTGTTGTGTAGAGTGGGAGTAAATACTGTCATATAGAGTGTGGGAGTATTTCGCTTGCCTTCGGGTATTGGAAAAATATGTGATTTTCTCGTTTTCTTTCTTACTTGTTGCAGGCGGCATGCGCTGAAGACAATCTATGCTATTTAAAAGAAATTGTGTATTCATATTCATACCTACTGGAGTTCCAATTAGGGTCAATATCAACGAATTTAAGAACCTCGACTTTTTTTCGTTGTCCGCTTCACGTGAAATGACTCTGTATACGACATATGGGGGATATATATCGACGAACACGACAAGATATTTTTGAAACAATAGCGAACACCGAAGGCTTAATTGAAGGACACTCTTCAATAAAAACAGAACTTTGGAGCCCTATTATTCAGACAGCGAGACGCACCCTCTTTCTTTGACTTCTCGAAGCACTTCACAATATCACAAGAGATAAGACAATTTACACGAATATTGAGTATAAGGTGTTAAAAACTTGATACTTATAATAGCTCATTTTCTTTCTAATAAGTTCATTCAAGCCAATAGATGTGAAAACCACAGTGATGTTAATAATTTCGATTTACAAATTATGCTATTTAAATAATTCAGACTATAATTGAATTACAATTTAAAAAAGAACACAGTTATGCCATGTTGTGGGTTTTCAATTTTTGACATGTTTATATAAACTTGTGGAAATATTGAATATTAACTTTTATTAGACAGAGTGTAGTCTAATAATACTGTCAATCATTGATATAAAGATATTTATTTATACTAGTGGGCGCCCAGTGGTCGACATTCGACCATAGTTCATTGATTTTTTTAAGTTTGAATTTTATTAGGGTTAATTTCATTGTTGAATGTAGAATGAAAAAGGGTAAATGGAACGTAAGAGTAAAATAATACATACAGTTGAGCCAATATAAAGCCACGTTATTTGTGAGTGTCATAGGCTACATATCATCACGCTAAGACCAATAGGAGCGGAGCAACAATGAAAAATATTTTATAAACGGGGTATTTTTTCCTTTTGAAAGCTTCCGCTGCGTCTTAGCCCAAAATAACTATTCCACGCGTACGAAGTCGCGGTCAGAAGCTATTAACTGATTATATTATCTATAATCTAATATTATAAAGAGGTAAAGTTTGTGAGGTTATAGGGGGTAATATCTGGGGAGTCGGAAATTTTTTTCGAATGATAACGTTTCTTATGAACGCTTCCTTAATTATGAAATATACATATATGATTGAGTTCTAGAGAAAAGTTGTAGCCTGATAATGCCTATTACCGCCCAACGAAGTGGGCACGGGTCGGCTAGTCAATAATAAAACAAAACCTACTTAGTCAAGCGCCAGACCTCAGCGCAGTGCGACATGTATGAACATTAATCGACTATCTCCTTAACGATGCAGTGCCCATTTTAAAAGTTGTAATATATTTTATGTGTCGTTTAAGTTACATTTTGGTATAATAGAGAATTAAAGAACATGATAGAAAAAAGATATTGTGTATTCATATTCATACCTACTGAAGTTCCAATTACGGTCAATATGAACGAATTTCAGAACCTCGACTTTTTTTCGTTGTCCGCTTCACGTGAAATGCCTCTGTATCGACGTATACGACATATGGGGGATAAATATCGCCGAACACGGCAAGATATTTTTGAAACAATAGCGAACACCGAAGGCTTAATTGAAGGACACTCTTCAATAAAAACAGAACTTTGGAGCCCTATTATTCAGACAGCGAGACGCACCCTCTTTCTTTGACTTCTCGAAACACTTCACAATATCGCAAGAGATAAGACAATTTACACGAATATTGAGTATAAGGTGTTAAAAACTTGATACTTATAATAGCTCATTTTCTTTCTAATAAGTTCATTCAAGCCAATAGATGTGAAAACCATCGAGTACACAACTACTAACTGTATACGACGGAATCTGGCATGGGCAACGTCTCAGGATACAACTTACTTTTAAAACGATAGATCCTTTACTAATGTTCTAAACGACTTTGTGGACGAAGCCATATGCAAAGTTTGACGTCTCTAGTTCCACCGGTCTCGGTTGTGCCTCGTCTTTCTGACGGTCTTAAGAGTTTTATTAGACGAACTAGCAAATATCTAGGGCTCCGCAAGTGTCTTTATGCAGTTATTTTTTTACTTGTTGTTTTATTAAAATACTAGTTGCCCCTGCGAACTTTGTTTCGCCTTAATATGCTTCTTTTTTCTTAGCCTACCTTTTTAGTAGATACATACCAACATATGGAACATTTTGCTATGCTACCCCATAGAGACTGTCCATGAAATCCTTCCTCAGAGTTCAAGGAATAAATCAAATCAAAAATTATTCGAATTGAACCAGCCGTCTTCGAGTTTTACGCTTAGCAACATATTTTGCCTTATTTTCTTATTTATATCGATGGGTATGGTATATCTTATGATTTATCGAAGTATTATGATTACATATACTGTGTAAAATTGAAGCATTAGTGTGAGTCATACATATTTTAAGAAATTTATTGTACTTCTATTGCATTTTATATATTAGATAAAGTGATTAATAGAGGAAGGTTTAGATATAGGTTTAGGTAGGTACTATGCCTATGATGGTAAGCTCAGTACAATTCAAAAACAATGGCGACCACTGAGAGAGAAAATATCCATCGCTGGTGTTAATATTATTACTTAGTCGTGGGTATTAACTCCAGCGTACAAGACACTGGCTTGTCGAGCTTCAGTTCTGAACTTAACTCGAGCTCGTTGCTTGCAACTACGTTACCGAAGTTTAGCTCTCCATCGCAACCTTAATTTATTGCGGAAACTGATACTAACAAACTACTCACAACTTCGACTAACAGTGTATCGTTTACTAGAGATATAAACGGGGTTATTATATAGCGAATCGATGCATAATGTATTTTATTTAGACTTTATGCTAGATTTAAGAATAAATAATTAACCAACATGTCAAAGACAAGTCCAAAGTAAAGGGGCTAGGATCTTAATGCTAAGATTTTTGGAAATTCAACCCCATAAGTGGTGAAATAGGGGATGAATGTTTGTATGATAATTGATCATTTTTCCCGTTACTCAGTTTCTCTTTTATATACATGGGTATAAAATAAAAAAGGCGAAGATAATCACTACATAGAAATTGCTAGTAATATTCATATTTATATACGAGTACACAACTACTAACTGTATACGACGGAATCTGGCATGGGCAACGTCTCAGGATACAACTTACTTTTAAAACGATAGATCCTTTACTAATGTTCTAAACGACTTTGTGGACGAAGCCATATGCAAAGTTTGACGTCTCTAGTTCCACCGGTCTCGGTTGTGCCTCGTCTTTCTGACGGTCTTAAGAGTTTTATTAGACGAACTAGCAAATATCTAGGGCTCCGCAAGTGTCTTTATGCAGTTATTTTTTTACTTGTTGTTTTATTAAAATACTAGTTGCCCCTGCGAACTTTGTTTCGCCTTAATATGCTTCTTTTTTCTTAGCCTACCTTTTTAGTAGATACATACCAACATATGGAACATTTTGCTATGCTACCCCATAGAGACTGTCCATGAAATCCTTCCTCAGAGTTCAAGGAATAAATCAAATCAAAAATTATTCGAATTGAACCAGCCGTCTTCGAGTTTTACGCTTAGCAACATATTTTGCCTTATTTTCTTATTTATATCGATGGGTATGGTATATCTTATGATTTATCGAAGTATTATGATTACATATACTTATTCTGTACAAAATAATGTCTAAATCTATTGAAGTTAAACGATTCTTTTATGATTGGTAAAAGTAATTTATGTTTTGTATTTTATTATATTTTTATTTCCGAATGAAGTATACTTCTCGTGTACAAAGTCTCCGTATAATGCCTTGAGTTTTAATATAATACCTTTTTTTTCACGTCATAGCAGTATTATTGATAATTTTTAAAGCCTATAAATTTTTGAATATCATATACATCCCATGTACAACAACTCACGAAAATAGGTAGCAAAGAAAAAAATGATTGTGATTTTCTTTTCACATTTCATCTAAAAGTATTCTATTGTACCAGTTAATTAATAATATGGGTTTTCTGTATAAAGTTTTTTAAAAATCGGTCAAAATATTTTTATATTAAACCAGGACATCAAATAGAATTGACAAGAAATGTCATCATCTCGTGATTAGCGGTATTTTTTAGAAAATTTTAGAAAAAGAAACAATAATACAGGCAGTACTACACATTATTTATACTGAATCGTTTACATTTTATTTATTTTATATTAGATAAATTATTATTATTAGTATAAATTATACTCTCTATTCAGTGGTGAAATTAGTTCCGAGGATATCTTTAATTTCATTTTTTTAACAGTCGGTAGTGAACTTAGTTTAGGTGATATCTTGATTTATTAGTTAAAGAGGTTTTTTTTTCATTTGAACATATTTTTACACTCGTTACTGAACTTAGCTCATAGAGTATTTTTAATTTGATAATATTTTTTAGATATTCGTTAGTGAACTTACTTTATATGATATTTTTAATTTGAAAATATTTTCTATTGTTTCAGAAGTCAAAATGGGTTGCTTTGTCAGTAAAGACAAACTCACGAAGGAAGATATGGACTTCCTTAAGACCCACACGTCGTATGATGAAACCACTATTAAGGAGTGGTACAAAGGATTTAAGGTATGCTATTGAATATTAATTTTATGATTTCCCTATTATTTACGCCCTAGCTATTATTGATTGTACTGAATCTATTTTACGTATTGTTATATAACGCCGTGTCTAAATCCTAATAATAGCTTGTAGCTGCTACAACTTTTATTATCCCTATACGTCATTCGCGTTGTAGTGTACACAATGTACTCGTTTAACGAGTTCTTCAGATTTAATCAAATATTTACATAATTTAGGCCATGTTTGTGTCTGTTGGCCAACAATAATTCTAAAACTAAGTTTGTTGTTACATTACATAATTGTGTATGTACCCTTTATTCATTAAGATATTTGTTAGTCCGGTGAAGCTGTTAAGAAATTTGGTAGGTAAATAGCCTAGTCTGTTCGAAAAAAAAACATGAGGATATTTATCTCAATCTCTATAAAATCATGTCGCAACACCAAGTATATAAAATTGGCAAGGAAATAAGGAAAATTACGGTTAATGTTTGAATGAAGCTTAAAAGGAAAAAAGACATAAACACAACATAAATTATACACAAAGGAATAAGCTTAAGTATGATTCACAATAATACATAAAATGTGTATTAACATCGTGGTTTTCATTTGGGATTTAGGTTGTTTGAAAATGAAGAACAAGGTATTTTCAACCTACCATAAAGTATTTGACGAGTGGCTCAACATGGTATATGCACTCTCTACAATCTGTAATTACAAATTATTATAAAGAAATATATGTAATTATATTATTGTTGTGAGAATTAATAAAAATCTAAATCATTTTTTGTAACTTTTCCTTTTCGAGTTTTTATGAATTAAATTTATTTAGGCTTAGTAATACCAAGTAAACATTGTGACGACACACTATGGTTTGTGTCTATAGGAGAGGTCGGACGTAGGGCAATAAACTATTGAAGTCATAATTTAAAAAAAAATAACGCTATTCGATTCCACTAATAAAAAGCAATAGAAATGGATAAATGCACTTTTTATGAGTAAGCTTATGAGACTTATGAGTAGTTAGAATAAAACTATTTTTTAATGTATGGGAAGCAACCTAAAACTATGAATATCTCGTGATTTTTGTTGGTTTTGTTAACCGCAAAGTATTTTAGTAGGTGAAGATTAATATCACCTTAAGATCAATATTACAGTCCAACAAAATTACGGTTATTATTATTGCGTGTGCATCGAGTGCAATTAGTGAGTAGAGTTAACTGCGGTCATTTTTCAAATAAACTGCCGTTCGAAATTGCGTCGATGATTGTTTTGCTGTAATCGATAAAATAGTGGCGTAGCTTTTGCCTAAATTCAGTGGTTACATTGGTAATTTTAGTTTACTGTTTGGTACTTAATTGCATATAGTTTTTACATATATATACATTAAATATATGTTATCTATATTGTCGTATAAAAAATCTTAAGGTGGAAAATTGGTTTTATTATTACATTTTTTTTACTTTTTCGGAGAATATACATTTTCTTTCACCTAATGTGATCCGTATTATGATCTAATTTTGCGTCAAGAGTTGATAAGATTTCTGCAAATTTAATTATCAGTAAAAAATGCTTTTTACCGATCCTTATATCGGAGTGCTTTTTTTTTATGTAGGGAAAAAATAATGCTTGCAATTCTATTGAAATGCTGATTTAATTTTAGATAATAAATTGATTTTACAATATGAGAAAGTATATTATTGTAAGACGGATATATTGTTCAGAGGGAGTAAAAGTAAAGTTAGACTGATATATATACGTCGATGTTGGACACGAAGTCTACTATTATGACGATTTCTCGAACTGTATAAAATGAATCAAAGGATTGCACATTTTTTTTTCAAAATGCATAAAACAAAAAACAAACACAAGCCCATACACAATGCCTGGCGATATTTTTTGCGTTCAGTCTGTCAGTTAATCTGGAAAGGACACAATCATTACGTAGTATAAAACAAAGTCCCCTACCGCATCTGTCTGCCTGTCTGTTCGTGATAAACTCAAAAACTACTGAACGTATTTTGATGCGGCTTTCACCAGCGGATAAATTCATAGAGTAACAAATCCGCGCGTAGTAAGTAAACGGTTTCATAATTCTATGGGATAAATTGATTCATGAGGAACGTTTTGGTATATAATTTGTCTAGTTTTTTTTTTAAATAATCAGAGCGGTACAACGTCTATCGGTCCTGCTGGTTAATCATAAAAACATAATTATAATACGATTAACCACAATAGTTTGAAGTCTCCGAAAAAACCAGAACCAGATATTCAATTCAATTATTTAAAAAAATATAGCTACGATTTAGAAAATAAAATTGGTCCTCGTAGTAATTTTTAATTTGTTTTTAATAATAATAATGAAATAGTTATAGTTTTATGATGGTACATTAATATAATTAATAATAAGAGGATATTAAAAATAAATTATCAAAATAGAAATATTAATATTTCCCAAAAACACAACATTTTGCATAATTGTTCCCAATTTACTAATTTTCAAAGCCTTAACGTCGATACATTATCTGAAAGATTACTTTAAACAAAGGTTATGGGCTTTAAATTTTAAAGAGCATGTTCTATTGCAGCAAGACTGTCCAAATGGAAGATTAACACCTGGAAAATTCGTCGACATGTACAAGATGTTTTTCCCCTCGGGCAATGCGGTTGAATTCTGCGACCATGTTTTCCGCACATTCGACATGGACAAAAATGGTTACATAGATTTTAAGGTAACGATCTTAAGGTAACTTTCTTGATGGTTATAGTCTTGTATATGACCAGGCTGATGCGCTTAATCTTTAATATTTAATTAAAGATTAAAAAAGTTAGCTGTATACGTGTGAATGTAATCTATTTCATATTTTATTTAGCTATTTTTATTTCATATCACAATTGTCATCTACTTATTAATGCTCGTGAGTTTACGCCGTTTCATATTTGCTGAGCGAATTCAAACATTCCCTCACCAATTGCGAAACGTAGTGAACCATAATAGCCATTGCGATTGTTGAGGATTGAAGTATTCATTTAATTTTGTTTTTCGAACAAAATCTATCCAACAACGTGTTCCGATATACAGAGAAAATCCCACGACATAGTCTCTGTTCGTTGTAGGAATTTCTCCAGGCGATTCACGTTACATCTAGCGGTACACCTGAGGAGAAACTGAAGTGGGCATTCCGAATGTACGACGTGGATGGGAATGGAGTTATAGATATCCAGGAGATGACCAAAATAGTACAGGTGAGTAAATTACATTATTTTAAAAGTTTCATCTATACTAATATTATAAAGAGGTATAAGTTTGTGAATTTGTGAGTTTGTGACGTTGTAAGGGGTAATCTCAGGAACTACTGGTCCGATTTGGAAAATTCTTTCAGTGTTATATAGCTCATTTATCAGGGAAGGTTATAGACTATATATCATCACGCTAAGACACATAGGAGCGGAGCAACAATGAAGAATGTTGCAAAATCGAGGTATTTTTTTCCTTTTCAGAGCTTCCGCTGCGTTTTAGCGCAAAATAACCATTCCACGCTTAGGTATTACCGCCCAACGAAGTTGGCACGGGTCGGCTAGTACGATATAAAATTAACGAAGTCAGTACAAATTAATTCCTCTTTAGTGAATGTAATGACAATTTTTGCAATTTACTTTGTATACAAATTCTTATTGGAATTATATAAACGCCTGAACGTAAAAGCAAAACAGGGCAATTTCGAAGTCTTGTTAACGATGGTATATTAATTTAAACTATAATTACAATTCTTTAAAATAAATGTATATAATACATTTTTATCGAGTCGATAGTTTGAATAGAAGACAAGGAAAACATACTGAAACATAACAGCTAATATTCAAATGATATTCGTTGTTCTGCGTTTCATTTCTACAAAAATATTCAGAGAAGATTTCTTAATATTTTTAGAATGTAATAATAGTGTATCCAATAATATATCCCCTTTAACGGTTTTTCCTAAACGTTTTCAATTTTGCATGTAAATTTATTTCAATTATATATTCGCTCATATTGCACTTATTTGGAAGATGATTATAATCTATACATATAATAAGAAATTTAAAGTGGATGTACATTTAAGAATTTTACGAAAAAAAAAGTTGCTGGTGTCTAACGATAAGTAATGAAATACATTTCAATAATTTTCGGAAATGTCATCTAAACATTTGAGCATAAATACGGTCATTTTGTTTGTTAAAATGTTGCTCAATTGTAAAAAAAAAACTCATCCGTATACAAAATGTTTCTGTGACCTCCCTTTGCGTATCGTTTCAGTAGTTTTTTCTATTTTACCACCCTATTCTTTTTTAAACGATCAGTTAAGAAATGGCCAGTACGTCTCTTATAGGCTGCAAGTCCTAAGCCATCTTTTAAAATACGCGACATGGTTCTAGGTGCTATCTTCATCTCCCGAGAGAAAATCTTTTGGTTTCGGACAGTATTTCTTGTAATTCTTTCCTTTACTGCTTTCACCACCCTTTTCGTACGAACACTACGTGGACGGCCAGATCTTTTTCGGTCACAGTAACAGAGGAGGTCTCATTGTACCTATTAATAGCCCGGTACACAAACATTTTTGTAATACCAAGCGTATGGAGAGTTTTAAATATTGCATTTGGCTCCATACCTACTTTGTGTAAATACAATCACAGCGATTCGGTTCTCTTTATCACCCCACTCCATTTTAATATCGCAAAATATTGTACAATGTATTGGCGCCAAAATGAGAAAACTCAATGATCACAGCTAGTTATAAATAAAGTGTTATATTATCAATCATTATATTCGATAATATGTTAACAAGAAGCTTATGTGTTCTTTTTATTATTTTATACGAACAATTCACATAGCATATAAGCGTCTATATCGTCTAAATCATGTACATACATATTGTAATCAAACTATATCGGTGCAGCGAATGTAACATGGACGGGTGATGTGTGTATAGCATGTGATCACGTTCGACATAACGCACGTGGCCGGTGTTAATTCCGGTAGCTTCAGTACAACGTAATTAAAGCGTGTGTTGCCCAGTAGTTATGGGGGAAATAAAGCGGTCATCCGCAAACTGGCAATATTATAGCGTTTGTGTGAATTTTTAAAGTAGCAATCATTTTGTTTCATGTGCCCAGTTAATTACAATGGTTAATCTAATTTTAATAAGAGTAACTCACTTCTGGGAATTAATAATAAACACTAAATAAATGTTTAACTTAATAGGTACATAAATATGTTACAAAAAGGTGAATCGCCTTAAAGATAACATATATATTATATAAATACATACATTAAAAAAACTTTCAATAAAAAATAAATTTATTTTATATCCAATTTAATAAAGTACGTATGTATTGTAACATAACATAAAATTGATAAACGGGTAATAAAAACAGTGCATGTTAAGAAAGCATTTACTTAACTACAAATTGTTAACCATATATTTTTTTACGTTAGGACGGCCTAATGACGCTCCGTATTTTAGCGCCTCTGACAAATGTTCCGGTTACCCGCCCCTAGGGTGGGCGCTGAGTATATTCAATATATTCTCTTAATATATTAGGCAATCCTTAGACTCAGTATTATAAATGTGAAAGTGAGTTTGTTACATTTTCACGTCTAAGTTATTCAACCTATCATCGTGGAATATTGCATACCAGTTGTCAGAGGTTTAGAAAGGAACGTAGGGTACTTTTAATCCAGTGTAAACCAGTATTTTTAGCGAACGATAGGTTAAATTTACTTTAACGCAAGTGAAGCCACGGGAAATATATACTTATAATATAATAGTAATATATCGTAACATAATACATATTTTACAATATTATTATAACAATTTTTGATTGTAAGATAACTATAGGATACGCGTAAGCGCTCCGACGGCGTCTTGTTAAAACTTGGCTAGCTAGCTTCTCTTTCACGGCTGCTCCGTCAATCCGACGTATCTAAGCAACATATAACTGTTTCTTTTTCACCGCCGATATTGAGAATACGACATCTTACTTTCACATTTCACCTAGGCCAGTTTACGTATGTGTGCGTTTTCGTGCTATTTGTTTTGTCAAAATATCATGTAGGTAACGTATTATTAGTTATAATATCATTGGCAAGCATCAATTAATGTGTAAATAAATATTTCGTAAGCAATCGGTTGCATAGATATAAGAATTGTGAAAAATATGAATTCATTAAAATTCAAGACTCCATTTTAGCCCTTAGTAAGCGGCTGTGTTATTACGACTTGTCATTTGAATTATTAATATCCGTCTATTGATTAACGGTGTAATATTCATATTAGCGTTTATAAAATATGAATATAAGAAGCCGGAATATATCATCAGACATTATACTATGTAAACATAAAACAATAAAGCGCGGCGCGGCGCTTTCGTTACCGATCAAGTGGGCGTAACCTTGGCGGATAATTTTTTGACGTTCACGTTGCTCCCTATAAATATATATAATACGCGCGCATACAGTCCAGTGTGAATAGGGTTGCCATATGGATAATTTAGTTTCACGAAATATTGACACTTTGTTCATTGATCCTATTATGATAACAGGCCATGTACCATATCATTATCATTTTTTTTTATACCATGTTACTTCATTTTATTTATTTTTTTATATCATGTTTCTATGAGAGAGTGGTCTTACCCCGGGCGAGCCGACACATTCATGCTAAAACCAGTAAAAACTTCAGCGTGGCTCTACCACTACTGCCACTACATTACGAGTACATAGTATAAAACAGAGTCCCCTACCGCGTCTGTCTGTCTGTCTGTACGCGATAAACTCAAAAACTACTGAACGGATTTTCATGCGGTTTTAACCACTAAATAAAGTGATTCATGAAGGTCTGTCATTTTTTTATCATCATTCAATTTCTCAAGGTTTTTTTATCATCAGGACGGAACAACGTCCACCGGGCCTGCTAGTATTATATAAAACATTTATAGTATAACTAACTTCTGCCCGCGACTTTTGTCACATGGAATAGTTACTTTGGGCTAACGCTTTTGAAACATTCTTCATTAGTGCTCCGCTCCTTATTAGCCTTAGCGTGATGATGTATAGCTTTTCTCGATAAATAAGCTGTCTAACACTGAACTGACTTTACTTCCATAGCTTAATGTCTTATGGCATTCTGCTATGGAGTACGGCTGCTGAGGTAGACACGATATTTTTATTACAAAAACGGGCAGTTCGGGCAATATATAATATGGGACCTCGCGAATCATTAAAAACGAAATTCCAGGAATTCGGTATCTTAACTCTGCCCTCCCAATACATTCTTGATAATTTAATGTATGTCCGGAAAAACTTTGAGAAACTGAATTTAGTTAAAGACCGGCATAATCTAAATACTAGAAACTGTAATAAACTGGTGGTCCCATGTTTCAGACTTAGCAAAACCAGTAATAGTTTTTTAGGTAATAGTGTTAGGTTCTACAATAAAGTCCCAAAGCATGTTACCGATTTGCCGGACTGTAAATTTAAGCGCCATGTCAAACGGGTTTTAGTTTCAAAAGGATATTATAGAGTGGATCAGTATGTGAATGATAGTGATGTCTGGAATTGACTCCTCTCTGTGCATCCACTAAAAGCATTGTTGTATAATGTATTAGAAATATATGTTAAAAAAAAATGTACCCGATCGAGTTTCTTGCCGGTTCTTCTCGATGACTGGGTTGTTTTCCGAACCGGTAGTAGTCTTTGACGTTCATAAGTGCCTTATTAGGGCCTAAACTGAATAAAGTATTTTTGATTTAATTTGATTGAAGGATTTTTGTCAAATCGGACCAGTAGTTCTTGATATTAGCGCGTTCAACCAAACAAACAACCCCTCCAGTTTTGTAATAATAGTATAGATTACTACACTTCTCTCGTACAAGACTCGAGCCATAATTCCAATTACAATAACTATTGATAGAGTGGACCGATTTTAATGAAACAAAGACTACATTATTCTCGAGGATATGCTTTATGAATTTATTTGATGTTGATGATTATGAGGTGTGGTTTTATTGTGAACCCAGTACTTTAGCAGTGATGCGTGTTCATACAAACAGTCAGACAGACAGACATTTTTAAAAATGATTGTAATGTATTTATTACTTATTCCTATTCACCTATAACAATTATTTTCACGAAAATCGAAAAGTTACCTACGGACACATTAGATTTACATTCTTATTATTATGTATACATAGCTTTTGCTCCCGGCTTCGCTAAAGTTGATGTAGATATAACGTATCCCACGGAAACCGCATTTTTTGTGGATGAAAGTTATCTTATGTCCTTCTCCGAACTCCTGACAACGTGTATGTAAAATTTCATGATGTTCGATTCAGTAGGTAAAGCGTGAAAGCGTAACAACTCACATTCGCATTTTTAATATCAGTAAGGATAAGGATATTATGGTAATATGCTACAAAAACCAAAAGTTGAAAATAACATTTGGATGTTTGAAAATAGCACCAGTGACGGAGAAGTTGAGGAGTAATAGGTTAGCATGGTACGGGCATGTCATGAGGAGAGATGAAAACCATGTAACTAGAAAAGTGTTGGGTATGATTGTGGACGGATATACGAGTAGAGGAAGACGGAAAAAGGTATCGATGGACTGTCTGAAAAATGATATGTGCGTAAAGCGTGTGAATACTGAGATGACATTTGCCAGGAGAGAGTGGAAAAAGAAAACTACTGGCGGAATTGTGGAATTTTCCACAGAGGTCAAAGACAAAATAAAAATATGTTGTGCCGACCCTACTTAGGTGGGGTAAGGGTAATGATGATGATGATGATGACTACAGAAACAATAAACTATTGATATAAGAAAAAAACACATTCTAAGTCATAAAGACACATGATAGAAGTGAAACTTCCGTATTACAAAGAAACATTTTGATTAAAAAAATACAACTGAAAGCTGACGTCACGCGGTATTCCCAGTCGGTTACCCATCCAATTACTGACCGCACCCGACGTTTGCTTAACTTCGGTGATCGGATGAGAACCGGTATTTTCAAAACTTACCGGACACGGTGCTTACCCTATCACTTTTCATCTGATACAAAACAGTTGCGGATCAGAATTTCAAGAAGTTTCGTAAGAAGTTGCCGTGATAAGTTTAATTTCAAAAACAATTGTTTGATGTTTGATTTATTTATTATTTGGTATAAAAACTTGGAACATGAGATACACTTTATTAGCTAACATTCGACGTCTGTCAACCCTAAAAATAACAGGGGATTTTTGTCGATAACGTCAGGTTTTGATCATTACGATGTTACGCGTTCACACTTAAGCAGCGGTTATATTCACACGATTGATAAGTCTACAACTAGTTATGTAAGCGTCAAATACACGTGTAACAGAGAGCATATTTTAGAAGGAAATCGAAATACGTATATTAATACATTTCATTGTATTATTATAGTACCTTTGGTGTTTATTCGTTTTTTATTTTAATTAGCAATTGCGTACGAAATTCAAGTTTATATATACGATAGCAAATACATTTATTCTCTTACTAGATTCTAGAACACGTCGCGACACGTTTTTTTTACTAAAAATATTGTACAAAGTTTGTTTGTTACTGTACACTCCGTATAACATAATAGTGATTCGGCAGTTGAGTTGTTCAAATTATATTATAAAATTCAGTTTTAAAAGCAATTACAATCGTTACTAAATTGCCTGGTTCACACATGGCAATACAGAGGGAGTGAAAACAGTTGGGAAAGAATAATAAATGGGCATATCTTTGTAAAAATTGCTAATCGAACTGAAATGAACATTAGATAACGATTTAGAAACACATCCAACGATTGTACGATAATTAATTCTGATAACTTAAGAATTTTTAATTCTGTACTTTCATATAATACATTTATTGTATCCAATATTTATTACTATTGAACAAACTTGAAAATATTCTTCTATGTACGTTGACAACAAATGCAAAATAGGAAATGTTCTTTACTACTCTTCATATTTACACATATTTTATTCGGATCCATTGGTGTTATAAATTATTTAGTTCTTACGTGGCATCGGACAGTATGTTGATTGTTCTAAGTATCAGGGAAGTAGATCCATAATAATATAAGCTGTACACGCGAGTACGTCCGTGTGGAATTCCGTATACGAAAACTGATCATAGGTACGTAAATAAGTGTACAACAATGACGATCGATATTGCTATAACAAATTTAATCACAATTGGCTATGCAGTTTCTGTGTGATACGCGTACAGACGATCTGACATACAGACAATGTATCTCAAAACCATAGAAACGTGTCTGCCATCTGTTCTAAAGTCCGCAGGGTATTTTTACTTAAATATCATTCATGTACGTACTAATTTCGTATGCCTACTGTTTTTATCGTAATATATACATATATATATACCATATTTTTTCGTGGTGGTATAAGCACTTATAACTGTTATACAGTAAAATTCCAAAAACCATTGAAACGTGTTCGGTTATTAATTCTAGAGCGCCTCAGAGTATTTTTCTAAAATATATTTACTGTACAGATTTCGTCAGTTTACTATTTTAATTATAAATAATTTGATAGAATGAATATATGTATATTTTATACATTCCAGGCTATCTATGACATGCTGGGAGCTTGCTCGAGTAATAGACCGGCCGATTCTGCTCAGGAGCGAGCCAAGAACATCTTCGCTAAAATGGATGAAAACGACGATGGGCAGCTCACCCAGGATGAATTCCTCAAGGGTTGCCTTCAAGATGAGGAACTGTCGAAAATGCTAGCCCCTTAAATGGGGCTCGGTGCCAAACACATGGTCCCATACCACATCCCACCCTTGTATACTTTACAATAATCCGACGGTGGTTGCCTTGTTGACACGACAGCATTTGCCAAAACTTCTTAATGTATTATGTAACAAGGCTAAAAAGTAATCTTCAATAATAACTCTACACTATAATAAAGTTAATCACTTGGCAGTATATTTTAAGCAAAACGAAACACATAGATACATATCATAAATTAGCATTAAACATAAAACCTACGCTATTATAATGAAACCAATAACAAATTCAATAAGTACTAATCTCTATAGTTAATTATTTCAATTATATATCAATTATTTAAAGGGATCACTATATACACATAGGCTTTTAATTTTCGTAAATATAGTTTATTCGTAATAATAATATGATAGTAAAACGTTCGCTGTCGTGTGGGCATGGTACTCGGAACGTACGCTTGTATCCGCAAACTATTTGCGTTACAGCAGCGAACCCTTAAATCGGAGTGCAGCTTGCATTCGTTCATAAATATCCGATGTAATAGTGAATTGCAATACTCGCTCAAATGTCGTTTCGGCTGACACATTAAACTCGAATGGAAATAATCTATCTACGCTTTTCGCTCGCCGACCGACTCCACCAGCTTCGAATAGGGACGCAGCGATTGTTCAAACTTAATGAATGATGTAAAACATTCTATGCGTTGTAGAACAAACGTAACATTTAAAGCTTCTACCAAAATTTAATATAATTTCTATATAACAATATATTAACATATATATTAATAATTAAGCGTATATTAAATGTAATAACTTGCAGTTAAAGCATTCTCGTTAATTAAAAGTGTCCATTCCTATTTATAAATGTACGTGATTATATCATATATTGTATGTGGAATATCATCTTCAATCTTTCTACTGTCGGTTTGTCCAATTCATTAAACAATTTATCTTATCTTATCAGTACTTAAATCTTTATGTATGGATTATTAATGCACAACATAATTAATTATATAGGAATGTCAATGTTACAAATTAACGTTAAGATATCGTTGTGTAGCGACAGAATCGGTCAGATTGATAGACAGTTATTTGCACCGTTGCAACGTTAACACTTATCATGTTTGTATCTTCATTACTTTCAGTTTCCGATAGTATTTATATATTTATATAAACCGAATTCAATGAGAAAAACGATAAAAAATACTTTTAGTTTTACTTCTCAACTAAAACTCAAAATTGTTTAAGAAATCATTAAATCATGCTATCGATAAAAATACTCGCGGCTCCTGGCCTATTTAGCCTGTATAGTAACTCCGATCGAGCATATTATAGTTTTAACAACAACAATCTGACCGCTTCTGTTATTTGAGTTGAATTATGTAAATTGTGTAACCGTAAACTTTATATAATGAACAAAAAAAAAATTTATATTACATTTGTGTTATTTATTATTCGGATGTTATTCGTCAGGGATTTCTGTTCATATAGTTCAGTTTTATCCGAACATCTTCGGAACTTCTTGTGTATCATTACACTTCACAAATAAAACTTTTAAAATAAATTATTCAATTACTAGGCAGTAATAAATATGTAGTAATAATTATAATAATTGTCATTTATTCCACCGCATTCTATATCACAATACTTATATATGATAACTAATTTTTCATGTCATTTTTCTACTACTGTGCCTTCTAGTCCTCTGTGTACATACTGAACTATCAATATGTTACATTCTAATTTATTTAAAAAAAAAAAAATTATTTGCGTTCGTATTTCAAATAGTGCGGAATCGAATTCTTAGTATGCCCTCTCTTTTCAGATGTCGCTTTTAGTATGACTGCATATTCAAAATTAATGTTTTTAAGATTCTTGTTTATTATTTAAAAAAAATTGAGAATTGATAAATACTCAACTGTTTGAAACATAACAAAAACAATACGTTTCAGCGTATTATACGCACACTTGACAGAAATTCCGTCTTAATTTGTCTGAAATATCAACCAAAGGTAATTTAAAAAATATTAATGATAAACAAATTTCAATCAAAACAAGTCTCATATAAATTTCAGTATTTAATTTTTTTTAAACATAAAATTAACACGTTATTTGGCACTAGATTGAAAAGTGTACAGAAACATAAACCGTAAATGATTTACAATTGTTTCGTAAAAAGTAACCACCATCAGCTGATAAATGCTTCAAATATAGGTAAAAGTCTTTTTCCAAGAAGCCACGAGTTTCGTGATTATCATCCAGTTACGGTAATTTGTTTGCTTCAAACGCTATGGAATATGAAGGTATATTTTTTCGTTACAATTGAGTAAGTGTAGTGTAAAAGTTCTCGAATGTTCAGATTTTCTCTGTTTTCCCGTTTAAAATGAATAATTCATGGAAAGTATATATGATAAATTACTAAAATTACATATTTAGTGGAATACTACACTTTTAAAAGTATTCTACAAATCAAAATAATATACCTGGTATTGGAAATGATGCTTACATTTAAAAATATTTTTGTTTTAAAGAACTCCCTAATGTCTTTTAGAAACATTCCACATATTTTTATATAGTTTTTAAGTATCATTCTCTATTTTAGTGTTAATTGTGGTGTTTCTTTTATAGCAGCTTTGTTTTCTGTATTATTATTGTTTTTTAAATTTTCTTGTGAAATTTTCGTGTTCCTAGATAATTCATACATTTTATTCGTAGCTACAAATTCGTCTTAAAAATTGTCAGGAATGGGATCAATAACAATACTTACGTTGGACCCGATATTAATTCATGACAGGGTTTACCGTAACATATCAGATTTAGTTAAATCATTTATTTGAGTGTATAAACGTATAACGTACACCTTAGTACTGGTGTAAAAATACGTCAAAGGCGTGAACTTCTGCTTTATAATTATTATACATTTAATCCTAAATGCAACATATCTCGAGCTAAAAGAATTATAAGTCAATTATTTTAATTTTATACAGCTGTACTGTGACTTCAAACATTTACTAGTATTTATTTCTAATTATTTAATTTACTCATAAATAGGTCTTAACATATTCGAATTCCAAACGGTAATTAATAATAATAATAAATAAAGTTTATTACATACATTAGTATCAAAATCAAAATAATCCTGTATACGTTTATCAAAGAACTACATAATTGAACAATGATCACAAAGAAACACATCTCATGTAATTGTTATATAATTATTTTGTTCAGTATAAATACTATCGTGCAGTTCACAATGAATATAGCTTCTAACATAATAATATTAATATTTTCTTTACATTGATATATTGTAGTAAGACGGGAAAATCACAAATTAAATATATCGTTTTTAGTTAGATATAATAAGTTCATATTGAACAACACCACTATTACTACTTAAGAAATTAAAGATTTTCGTTTTAAGATATCATTAGTTGATAAAATCTCAGGCCGCTTATGCTCGTATCATTCATGTATTCAATTTCAACTTAACAGGATCAATTTACACAGTAGTATTACAAAGGTCTAAGATTCTACGAAAAAATAGATAGTATGTACAAAGGCGAATCATAATTATTCTCGCTTTCTAATTATACCTATAATATCTATTAGCAACGTTTTATGTAAGAATAAATTCATATTTGTCTAGATTTTACTATATCCAGAATGTTCTATTTTTCTGCTATTTCATTGAAACTGAAGTTATTGACGACACGACCTTTCTATGTCTTTTGATGATTGCAATTGTTACTGTACGTTTCCACATAAGAAACGCTTCAAATAAAATTCCGTTCTTTAACAATGCACCACGACCTGTTTTCCTTTGTTTAACATCAATTTGTGAATGCTTTATTCAATGAAATAGATTGTGAATCAACTTCACTTGAATCATGCCATAAAATTAACTGTTTTTTTCAGTAGAAACGTAACAGTTATCTCGTAATATTTTTACTACATTTTATCATAATACTTTTACATAATTGTGAACTAAGTATTCGTTAATAATATACATGATTCGCGGTTCATTATCTATTAAAATTAATTGCGGTTATGTAATTATGTAAGAAGGGAACTACTCTGTATTTCACTACAATTATCAATATATAGTTAACATTTTAGATATGCATAATATATATTCTTTTTATTAATAACTAACATATTATCCTTATGTAGCTAATCGGGCGATAAATTTTGTATCATATAAGATAAATGTATGTATATAATTATAATTTTACAGATGGTTATTTTAATTTTATTTATTTCAATCGTTTTAAGATATATTGAAACTTTTTAGTTCTATCATATCTCAGAGCCTTTGTCGATGGATTTTGTGCATTTTTTTTTTCAATTCGTTAAAATTATTCTTTTTACCAATAAAGACACGTACTTGAGTTTTACAGAATAGGCAATTTTTGACAGTTTTTTCGGTGATTTCAAATTTTCATTGTCTATTCTAATCTATTTATTTTTTCCTAATGTTCTAATAAATCATATGTTTATTAATGTACTTACGTATAAGTGATATGCTATTTTATAATACGTTAACTCGTCGCGCTAGATAGATTTTTTGCACATTACCTATGGCTTCGCTAAAAAATCGATGTGCATTTTTGTGTCAAAAAAAAAAATTAGTACGTGTTAGCATGTATATTCCATGATATATTTACTATTTTTACGTAAATGTTTGTAATTGGTGTAACGAATTAAATATAGTCATTATCAGGTAGGTATATGTCGTAATTAGGTACGATTAATGATCTCTTGAGTTTGACTTAATTGTTTTATGTAATACTCTATTATATGATACACAGTAAAACAATATTACTACAAACGAATATATTGTTGCGTAGTTATTTTAATACTTCTGACTACTCAAAATTGTATACTAACGATACATCTCATTATTATTATATAGAGACACGTAAATACTTTGTGTGTTTGTTTGTATGCGTTATCTTTGTTTTTGTATTGTTTAACAAATAGTTAAAATACAAACTCAATTAATCGAAAACATGAGTGGATGAAGGTGATATGTCACGTATTTGTAATTTTACAGAAATGCGTTTCAGAGTACGGTTATATATTTGATTATATTATAAGCTAGTTAACGCCCGCAGCAGCAATGCTTTTTCAACTGTAATTTAAGAAATGTAAAATTGTAAGTAGCTGTTGAGTTACAGAAATGTTCTTTACATTTGTAGGTCCGACACGCACACCACCTACTGTAAATTAATTGTGCTATGCCTCTATAATCTTCGCGCAAGTTTAATTTAAAGTTAACAAATTTCTATAGCCAGATGAACCGCATGGCAGCTTATAAAATACGAAGAAACAAACATAGATTTTTATATATTAGATATGCAAAGACTTGCAGTGCTGGATGGGATTTGCCATCACCAACTATTTGAAATTTTAACCCAGTAGATAACCCCATCAGTACTTAGCTACAAAATGGCTCCCCATATTGACCAAAAAGATTCAAACTTGAAGAACGTGCGGCCATGGCTGTTCTTGTAACAGAAAGAATATTTTTAGATGTTAAGTCCATTGATTGGAATCAAAGTTTGTTATTTGCATAATACTTACCATTCTCGTCAGCAGTATAAGTGAGGACAACAGGAACGCCTTCAGGAGATGTATAGCTGAATGAGCCTTGGGCTACCTGAGCTTCGGCGTCTTTGATACCAGGGTTCTTCAAGTAACCTTGTTCTTGAGCAGCGATTCCGTTACCGGTTTCATAACTGAAGTAAACGTTGATATGTTAAATTCATATATATATATTCAATTTCAATTATATCTAATATCACTGTTACCAATGACCTTATCCGCGTGTAAATTAGGAAAAAAAAATGTTGTTCTCCGTAAGCTAGCTCGTGGGGCGCGCGTTGATCTGGACACTGCTTTTTACTTTATTATATTTTCGTGGAATCATAACTTTTTAAAGACCTAGTCTGTCTAGCCTAAGTTACTCCTTATAACAACAGCGATCTGTCAGAGAAAGTCTGGTCAAAATCGGTCCAATCTCTTGGGAGGTTAACGAAAAAAAAAAACAGACGTACATACTAATTTTCATCTGTTATTTCGACACTACCAATAGACACATCAATTTTATATATTTGAATAGATATAGTTTCAGTACTTTTGTATATTTCCAATTTCTGAGACTATTTGTGCTAACTTTGTAAGAACAATATACGTATACGGACATAACACTTTCATTTAGGCCTTAACAATTTTTTGCATTTCACCTTCATCCACTCGTGTCTTCTATTAACGGAGTAGTTACCTTTACTGAATATCCGTCTTAGCTAATAAGTATTCATAATATATACCTATTTATTGGTAAGCTTTTGCATAACTCATTTATTGCTCTGTATACTTGAATCTATAGAAATTGTCATTGTATTAAGGTATATTTTTAGATATTATGTAAGTAGCTGCGATAGTCGCACAAAGCAATTAGAGAACTAATTATGTAATGAATAATCATCGTACAGAAATATTTAACAATATTGTAATGCATTTAGTTAAAGCACATTAGTCTTAAGAAAATTCAAAACGAAAGATAATTGTTTTGTGTTCGTGGGTCTCTTTCGAATGTCTTGACAAAACCATATTATTTTGCGAATTCTGTTGATAATTTAGTTTCGGTGCTATCTACATGAACATCCTGAGGATAATTACGATGTAAGCGTAACGTTGCTGGCCTCGATAGGGAATAATAGAATCCACGATGTTACTGTAGATTCTGCACCGTTTTAAAGAATCTCCAAGTCTGAGTAAAAGAGTAAAAAATAGTTTTAACACTACATACTCATTTATAGTTGAATATATATTAAACGTGGTTGTTTATCTTTAATCACGGCCGCGTCTCCTTCAGGTATAATTAATTATTCGTATAATTAGATAGGCACGTGTAATAGATTGAATTAACCACAATGTCCCATTAATTCCTACGTTGTATTTCTAAGACTTACATATTTTTAATTATTCACATTTTGCCTATTCATGTATAATATACAAATTACAAATATAGTTCATAATTTGTGTCGTTATTTCAGTACGCACGCTTAAACATTAGGTGACATTTCCTATCCGAAGATAGTCATTTGTAAATAATACAAGACTCATCTCACAAGGAAATGAAAATAAAAAAGCTTATAAAAATTTGAGAAAAAAATTGCTTCCCCATTTGGTTATTAAAAAAGTTTTAGTTTTGCGTTATTTAATAATACCAAAGTTTTAGTAAACGTTTAACCCATATACTGAATAACCACTGGACGTGTAGTTGCCGACTCCTTTATACATAACAAGGACAATTCTCATGCCTTATAAATATAATGAATATACTAAACTTACATGCAACTTCGTTTGGTTACGTGCTTCATTTCTTGCAGTTCTAGCACTCGTATTATTTCTATTTTCTCACTTACTTTGAACACTTGTCCTTTCATGGCGAGGACAGTTTTAGTATCTTTGTTTCATCTAACCATACATGCTTCTCTTTCTAACTATTCCAAACAATTTTGAGCGAAATACCAAATATTGAACACAAACTAGAAAAAAAGACTTCAAGTAAGGCATGTCATCATTAAAAATTCGCAAAATTTGATATTGTCTTGAAAACTAAATTAAATAAAAATACACAAATTATTATACAAAAGGGGATTATTCCTATGTTACCTTTCTTATTACGCTAAATAAAGACAATATAATTTACCTCTTTAGAATTTTTATCGAGGGTACAAATAAATGCAAGTGTCGTGATTACTGCACATTAATTTATTGTTTAGTTCGAAAACATGGGCTGTATTTACAAATCACGCGGTACCTAAATGCTCGTGAATGTTTTCATACAAAATTATAAAAGTTTAGTCCAGTGGCTTATGTATATGGTTAAACTATTTAGTTTATGAAGTGAAATTTCTTTGGCCGCGAGTTTAAACAAGAATGAATGCATTTCGGTTACACTATCATAAAAAAGACGTTCGATTACGCGTTAAGATTGAGTGTGAATACGTTTATTCTTAGTTCCTAGAGACTTGTACGACATATCGTAAGGCGTATGGTATAATTTAATAAATAGTAAGGTTCCCTTAAAAATTTTCATACTTGGGTCATTTGATTATATACATGACTAGATAGCGAGTCGCCTTGAGACAGGTGACACTTATGCGATGTAAGGAAAAAACCTAGTGTGCGTAAAGGCATCGTTGTACACTCGTGTCACTGTATTTGTGTGCCATGTAGGGATACCAAGTTAAAAGGTTTACCATTAAATTGGGGAAATTGATTTTAATAACATTAAGAAAATTATCGAATAAATAACCTTATTTTTAAAGGTGTTTAAGTGTAACTTCAAGGAATTTGAAAAACGATTTCGTTACGTATTACGGATATGACGGCATAATAGGCGTTATGCATCACGGAGGTCACATTATGTTAGAACTGAAAGATTATCACAGAAATCTTATAATGTTTATATACAAACACTTCGAATATGCTATGCTCACTATATTTATCTCGATGAATAGTCTGTTAATAGATAGAGGCTGTCTCATGACGGGCTGGGTAGGTGGAACTCAACTATGCTTTAACAAAAAAACATCAAATTCGGACTAGTTAGATTCGTCGCGACGAGAACTTAGGTGACACTAGTCAATCAATATGTACAAACGATTTTTATTTTGACTATAAGTTTAGTGTCAGATTTATGTGTTATTTGCCATATATGGAATCAATGGATAAAAGTAAATGTTCTTCTTTATGATTTTCTGATTAATTGTTTTACGTGCGGCTTATTTCTACATTTATCATAAGACTAGCTACTGCCCGCGACTTCGTGCGCGTGGAATAGTTACTTTGAGTTAACGCTAATACGCTGGGAAAGCTCTCAAAAGTCGGTAGTCCGGTGAAGCTGTTAAGACCTTACTTGGTCAATAGCGTAGTCAGTTCGAAAAAAAAAACTCAAAAGAAGCGGGGAATAAAACGATTTCGAAACGTTCTTTATTTGTACCTACTCCGCTCCTACAGGACTTAGCGTGATGATATATTTCTCGATAAATAAGCTATCTAACGATGAAGGAATTTTTGAAATCGGAGCAGTAGTTCCCGAGATTGGCGTATTCAACCAAACAAACAAACAAACCCTCCAGCTTTATAATATCGGTATAGATTCTGATTAGCTACTGTCAGCTAAGTACTCGTCAAGACGAACCTAAAGAAATAATAGACGGTTTTACATTTAGGCGTTCCTGTGACCACCTTCTTCTTCAGTATAAAACTTTTGACTTTTATGCACGTAATTTCAACCGATATATCCATATATAATTCAACAGAATTGTCCTTATCATAATCATGTAATAATAATAAACTAAACAATTATCAGTGGGGATTTATTTACGATTACACTAGCAACACTAAAAAAGTTGTGTAATTATAACTTGTGGAATCAACAATAAATACTATTGTAATGTGATCTTCTTGTCTTTATTGTTTTTGTGTTAGTCAAGGAATTTATAAGTAAAACTTATAAATTCCTTGGTGTTAGTAGATATTGAAACTTTACGCCGCATAAAACGTCACTTAATTATAATTGCGAGAGTCACTACTCGATAAAGCGCTGAGCGTACTAAAAACGCTTCGCTGCGAGCTATGTACTTTTACATTATCTATTGTAATACGGTACAGTTTTGACACGCTGAATTAGGAATCTACTCGTGTACATAATCAAAGCCGGGCTCTAACGCCACAATCGTGAGTATACCTAAAAGTTTAATACTAACGTTACAGGGAGGTATGTGGTAGATAGTATACAGTCGTGTCTAAAATAAGTTATATGTTCATTGATATAGCGTGATTATTTTGCAACTTAACATAACAAATTGTAAATTATGAAAAAGTGTGACCGAGATTTTTTGGTAAATTTTATTTCAAACATCGTCTAAAATAGATAACGCGTATAACGTTAACCTAATGAAATTTCACTTCTTGCGTGTTTACATACAAATACACGCGTCAGGTTTTTTTATATAATGCATACATGCTTAAAACTTTTAAAGCTTGTGTTATAGTACAATATTTTATCATAATTTTTCCTATTATTTAGTAATACAAGGAACATAGTAAATTTACGGCGAATGCAAACTTTTATCTAATTATCTACATAGTGTGATAAACTAACTGCAAGCTTACAAGGTAACATTACGTAGAAAGTTATCATATTTTAATGTAGTTTAAAAAATCATTCTATTGTATTCTATACTATATTCTCATAAAAACCAGACTAGGTTCGTACTGATGTGTTTCTACATTTTTTTAGGGCACAAAATTAGACCGATCGTGTGTGAGACAGTCGTGCTGAATACTGTTATATACTATTCCAAAAGATAAAGATTTAACATTATAATGGGTAAACAAAATAGCAAACTAAAACCTGAGGTCCTTGAAGATCTTAAGCAGAACACAGAATTTTCAGGTAATTCTTTTTTCTTTTATAAATGAAATAGACCAACCCAGTGATTAAGGTAGCTTTAGTCTTTGCCCCTATTTTTGTCATATGTAAGTAAATTTATTAACAACCTATCGTGAATGTAATGTGGTAGATGATTTGTCATGTGAGTAGGGTTATCAACATTTATTCGAACAACATGTTGATTGTTAAAAATGAGAATGCAGGCCGTGGTAGAGTATGTCGTAGAATATCTACAAAGAAGAGAGAGTAAGCAGGTATTGAATGACATTTAACATGTTCCTGTAATGTTGTGCGTAAAAGATATCTAAAGCTATATGATTAAAAATGTTCATTGTTATTAGAATCCTTTCTAATATAAAAAATATGAAAGTGAGTTTACTCAACCGCTCATTGTGAATGTATGCGCGATTTCAGGAGTACAGAAAACGTTAAAGAGTAGTTTTCTTCTAAAAAAAAATGTAGTCTCCACGTGGGATACATCAGGAGATACCGTGAGCAATGTCTAGTAAAGTATAACTGTATAAAATAAAATGTTTATATTGTATAGGCTGAGTGAAACGACTTAGTGAGTGACATAATAAGTGTGACTTACATCGTGAGATGATAGCGTCTCGATTTTTGTAATATAAGCGGAAACTTTATATATTATTAATATTTTTACAGATGCAGAAATACAGGAATGGTACAAAGGGTTTTTAAAGGATTGCCCCAGTGGACATTTGTCTGTAGAGGAATTTAAGAAAATATACGGGAATTTTTTTCCTTACGGCGATGCTAGTAAGGTAGGGCTTTAATTTTAAAATACGATTTCAGTTGACATATGTATAAGTAACATCGTTAAGTACTTATAAGATTTATGGTTTACATAATTATACTCAAAACCAAAAATCATTGAAGGTGGTAGAGCCATTACAAGTTTCAGCATGAATGGGTCGGCTCGTCCGGGGTAGTACCACCCTCTCACAGTACACCGACGTGAAGTAACTATGCTTGCATTGTTGCGTTTCGTTCGGTCAGTGAGAGCGCGAAGGCCCACCTCCTTTCCCTTCCCCTTTCTCCTTTGCCTACCACTCCCCCATACACAGGCTGACAACGCACTTGCGACTCCCCTGGTGTTGCTAGTCTATCTTAACATCAGGTGACCCACCTGTTCGTTTGCCGCCTTTTGACATAAAAAAAAAATCATTTCAATACCAAAACTTTACAAATAAAAGTTGTCGAAATAGAATGCGATTCCAATTTTTCAAATATATTTTTGAAGTGAAACTTCTTTAGGCGCATGAGGGTACAATTTTTACAGATGTAACGTCACGCAGGTATGCATCGGAAGTGACGTCATTTGCAGTAAATGCAGATTTTTCATCTATTCTTCAAGTGTCGGAAATCTAAAGTTTTAGATTCGTATAAATATAAACAAGACTTATAAATTAGTTCGCAAAAGAAGTTTCACTTCTGACATGTGTACTTTGTACGCACGCACTTTTTTTTATGAAGTAGAGATAATTTAAGAGTTAGATATATTAATAGTAAACGTAATTTTAAAATGCGTTTTACGTTTATAGTTCGCAGAACACGTATTCCGAACGTTCGATGCGAACGGCGACGGTACAATTGATTTTCGGGAATTCCTATGTGCGTTGAGCGTCACATCCCGCGGAAAACTCGAGCAGAAACTCAAATGGGCCTTCTCAATGTACGACCTCGATGGAAACGGGTACATATCGCGACAGGAGATGCTCGAAATTGTCACTGTGAGTATAAATCTAAGTTAGTGCTATTGTAAATATGTTCTATAGCCTTCCACCCGCGGACAGATTTTTATTAGAGGAAGAAAAAATTAATCATAAAAAAACATCATAATGTTTGTTCGAATGAATAGTTTCTTGTACATTTTAGTGTGGCGAACTTAATGCCACAAGAGATATTCTTCCAATCATAGAGTGGTATTTTGAAAACAAATTGTATAGTGCAATAAATTGTATAAATATCTTTAATGTAAATCTTTATTTTACAATAATTACATTTTTTTTTGATTGCGTTTATAAATTTAAACTAATGAAGATTCTTTTATTTTTTTTTAAATTACGTAATTTCGTATATATCGTCAATATATTATGCGGTAATAAATAAGATTACAGATTATTTAGCTTTTGTATTTGTATACATGGAGCTCATGTAATATATACTTGTATGTACTAAAAATGTACCTAAGCAATTGTTTTTCTCGAAAAATAATGCTGTTTTGAATTGTTAATAAAATATATCTTAAAATATTTTTAAGATCACTTGCTTATATGTCTGTAAAATACGGGAATAGAGAACGATATTGTCAATTTTGACGAACATCAGGCAAACTTCCTTTGTTGATATTGTAAATACTATGTACAAAGTATCAATAAATCAATACATCGTTACCTAAATCAATAACGCTGTGTTTCAGGCTATTTATAAGATGGTCGGTTCGGTTATGAAGATGCCGGAGGACGAGTCGACACCGGAAAAACGGACCGACAAAATATTCAGACAGATGGACAGAAACAAAGATGGGAAACTTTCATTAGAGGAGTTCATAGAGGGCGCTAAAAGCGATCCCTCTATCGTACGTCTCCTCCAGTGCGATCCCCAGTCACAGTGATAAACATAAAATATAAAATCTTTTTCGAGCATTAAATCACTCGAGCTATCCACTCTGCTAAGTATGATGTTATTGTAATATATCACCATTATGATCGCTTGTAAGAGCTAGTGCAAGATATTGTAAACGTTGGTCGCGCATGTGATCCGTTTTAGGCGGTCCTGTTGCTTGGTTGAAGAAATAATTTATTTTATTAAAGAAATTTCGGTCTGAAGTTATAAATTTGTTTTAACCAAAACGTTTCGAATAATTTACAAAGTAATTATTTAAGTTTAACTGCAGTATTGAGATTAACGATCGTGATATAAGGCTGTGAAAATAAGACATAATTTTTACATTAAATTACAGCTCCTCAGAAAGGCATGTTTATGCACAATTTATTTCACGATCCCGCAGTGTTTAAAAAAAATCAATTTATTGATACGACTGAACAATTTCCTTGATTATTAGGTATTAATCATTAATTGCTTTCGTCTCATATATTCTACCTATATAACTATACCAAATGATCTGCTGGATTGTTATTTTCACAAATCCAAATGCGAGAATGTGTTGGTTTTCTGACATATCAAAAAATCTCTATTATATTTGTTCGTTTATATATCGTAATACATTATAAAATAAATTTAAACAATCAAGCAGCAGGACAAAAATGTGCGACCATTTTGTTTATAGTGTTTAAAATATACCCCAATATCTAGTTAAGTCAGAACAAAGTTTTATGAACACGTACACTGTTTTCAACTTAAATAGAAGCGAGTTTGTGTCATTAATGAAGTGTAACAATCATTTTCACAATGATAAATTGAATTACCGATACTTGTTGACTTGTTCTATCGAAAATGATCAATATTTTCAATTTAAAAATGACTAATAGAGATAATATGACACAATTGAAGAAATAATGATCAGATTCACTAGAATTAATTTACCAAATGTTGAGGACCTTGCTCGCTTATATCGCACCTAAATTGTTATCTTACCGGCTTCGATAAACATTATTAAAACGAATTTGGCAATAAATACTTGTGCAGGTTTATAAAATTTCAATTCACCATTTGCTTATCTCGTTACATTTATATAGGTACCTAAGTATGTTAAAACTATCTCGTATATGAACAATTCGATCTTATATTTATAAAAAGAAACCTTAAAATTAAGTAGTTAGCCTTATATGTCAGACGATGGATACATAATTATTTAGGTTCTAATGTTATAAACACTTTATTATAATTTTACTATTCAATAAATAGACATGTGTTTTAATGCTCCATCGTGTGTCCAAATGACATAATATAAATCAAGTGCCGCAATGCCTTTAATATTTATGCAGTTACATAAAAGTCTGTTATTCTAATTTGTACTCGAGGAAATGGATAACCTATTAGGAGCGTTTATGTATAAAAACAATAAGTAATCACATATACAATATTCATCAGGAAATTTAATAGAAAATAGTATATATTTCACAATAGCAGCATTGGATTTTTACACGCTCTTTGTACACTCGCATATTACGATTTAAGTAGGTATGGTGCATTTCATTTGTCATTGCTATTTTTCATATAATTTGAAAAATAATTTGTTATATGGTATCGTTAATCCAAAACTACATATACTACAAGTATAAATTATTTTTATTAGAATTCGGAGAATTCGTACACTTGCTATAAATAACATTAGCATATGATTTCACTTCACTGCAATACAATTCTTAATATCCATACGCTTCTGTATCTCGCTGGAGCATATGGTTTCGTTTTACTGCATTAAAATTGGTAGAATTCAAACGCCTGCTAAATAAAAGGTCGTCTACCCGAAAAACATGTATGTGATAATAATCGTTACGTGTAAAATATAGCAGGTTTATATTTATCACCTGTGAAATAGCAGTGATGATAAAAAATAATTTCACTGCGATACAGTTATATTAACATGTTTATAATTTCCATTGCCTACTTTGAAGGCAGATGAGAATAAATGGCGACCACACCACTGCACTCACATACCACCTCTAGGCCCTATTCTACACTAGTCATATGCACATGCACAAAACTTCATACGTACCCTATGTCAGCTATTTATATACATATATAGATTTTATTGATGCTAGCACTTTTGAGAGACAATATATTTCATAGCACAATTATGAAAACAATTTACGCAACAATTGCCGCTGACAAATATGATATACAAGTATATTAGTTTTATATTATAAAATATATATTGATACTGATCTATTCGTGTAGCTGATATTATTAAGGTTTAGTTTTAAAGAATCGGTATAAAAATAATTATAGTCCTGAGTCAGCCTAAGTATTATTTGATTATCATATATTTGTTTATAAAAATGAATTATAAGGTGTTTTAAGATATGATTAGTGTAAAATGTAACATTTGTTAATAGTGGAGATTAAAAAAAGGAAAATATAACTTTTCTCAGCTAAATCTTACTGGAACAGACGCGGAGGCCCTTCATATAAACCGTATGTAGATGGATATGATTACTTACTAATACCTTTATCAAGTAAATACTAATTAACGAGACATCAACTATATATTATTTGAGTCTTATAGAGTCATAGGCGGCATCTACATTTTTTGGGGAAATTAAGATTATTTTGTGGCGAGACCGCAAATTTAGAATAGTAATCGATCTATAATCTTTTATTTATTTCAATGTATAGATTAAAATACAATTTATACATTAATCGTCACTGCTATACTTTACAAAAGAAACATTTTTTCCACTTTGTCAAAAATGAGTTGAAGTGTAGACAGCCACTTTTGATTATATACGACTCATTTTAAACAGATCCTCTTTTGTGTGGTTTACATATAATATTTGATGAAATAGTTCCGTTAGATCATGATAATTATATAGGAAATATATTACATAATTTTTAATTTACTTTCCATCTCCTAACGTTTATTTAAGGGTGAATTAATGTATTCATTACGGGCGAACATATAAACATAATATTAGAAATTATAAATAGATTTATAAATGCACTTTTCCCTTTACCTTATGTTCAAATTTGAATATTTTTATTATTATAGGCTCTCTTGGAAAGTTTTCAACGATTAGCTATCGTAAACGGATCAAGCAATAAGTTTTAAGCTAAACAGAGGTTTGATTAAAATTAACGCATAATTTAGTTCGAAGTAATTCTTAATGAATATCAACTGGAATAGAATCTAAAATAAATCTCGGCCACCTAATCATAGAACTTGTTGTAGTTTGTAAAATGTACTGTCGTAACCAAATAATTTGCTTATAATTTTGTAGATTCTATATATTCACCGCTTGCGGGTCGATACTGTCTTATTAATTGAATTATGAATAAATATAATCTGTATTGAGCTTGGCTTTGGTTTATAAAATGATAATTTTGCTACTGTTTCATATTTGAGATTATTGTATAAAAGGGTAATTGTTTGTATGTTTGTAGGAGATAACCTCCGGAATTTCTGATTCGATCAGATTGGCAATATCCGACAAATTAATAAATAATTAATATTGTTATTAGCATTTAATAATTATATAAATTGAATATAAGGGAAATGTATAAACAAATTAAAAGTGTAATGTAGAACAGGCGATTAATTATTTCATATATGAGATATATCAAAATTTTTATACTGACATCGAAACTACACTGCTTAGTGAAGAAAAAAGTATATTTTTTTACAAATACAAATAAATTGATTAGATCCGTAATTTTTAATAGTTTCAAGTAGATGTTACGCTTTGGTGGTCTGAATATTGTTAATTGTTACAATTAAATAATTTTAAATACATCTAAAAATACGTTTCAAAATATTGATAAAAATATTATGAACGACAGGTTAAGAATAAGTTTATTAGGTGTGTATTTAACCTAATAGTTATAATAATAACCATGGAATTTAACTTTTAATACATTATGTATTTTACTCAACTTTCAATATAATTTCTATATCAGTATTTAACTTACCTTAACGTAGTAATCAAATAATTATATGCGGTTAAACCACTGGCACACATAAATTTAAATGTAGGTACTTATGTATGTCTGGTGGAATTTTTGGTAGATTTTGAAGTTATAGATTGAAAACTATAATTGTATAGGTGATAACTTATAGATTATAAACGGAATCAGCTGATCGATTTATTTTCCAAATACTGCAAGCGGTGATTATGTCGGCACAAACGCTTCTCATAACTGCACATAGAATACACGCTAATGTAAAGAATACAGTTATGTACTAATAATCGTTTAACATAAAACTTGTACTAATTCTTTTTTAATATCACTAAATGTATAACGTAAGCACGTGAATTTTATAATTTTTATTTTACCTTATGTTGATGTATACAACATTATTTTTAAAACTTTTTTTTCAATCATAAACCCGACTTTCATTTCTCGCTTTATCGTTACGCTTCACTTCAGCTTTTCAGGTTGTACGTAAGTTGTTAAATCGTAAGTTAAATCACATGCACAATCTTATCGCACAAACTGTGTGTAGTAGTTATATGAAACGCTTAGTGAATTCCCGTAAGAAGATTATATACAAACTGAACGGAATTGATTGAAAGAATGATTAAACCGCTTCAAGTGTTCCCATTATTTATAGTTTCATGTGGAATTGATAAAATATATATACATTTTCAGGTAAAAGTTGTATTTTATAATTCTAATTAAGTTCAAATTTTATGAGATATACATGAATTACTTTTGTAGTAAATACTTGACTTTAGTTAAAAAAAATCAAAATTTATAGCCAGTATATTTGTGACACCTGTTGACTTTTATGAAGTCATCAAATTGAGAATCTGCTTTACGTAAAAAAAAAATTAACAGAAAAGAAAAATGTACATGCACTGAGAAATTTGTCATTATTTATTGGGCTAAAATTATTTTGTACAGATATTAACTGATTTATCAATTCTACTGCCATAGTAAGTTCAACACTATAATGAGGACTTAAAGATAAATATATCTATATATATATTTAAAATATTTTAGTTGCTTATTATTTTATATTGTTTGCATAATTTTGAATGAACTCCTCCGCTTAGCATGCACTTTCCATTGAAAAAACCATGTGAGAACTCTTTAAAGAGGGAAAAATGGACGATTTTTATGAGTATAAGTGATTCTTTGTATGCCCATATACAATATAAGTCTGCTGTTTATTGCAACATATGGCCATAAGGCCCTGCAATAACACATGGAACGAGATTACATTAAATATATTAGTTTACTGACTATGAAATACATTAAAATATTTGTAAGGAAATGTTATCATTTCAATGTATTGTATTGTTAGGTATCATATGTTTGTATCAGAATAGTTTTAATTATGTTAAGTGAACACAATAGTAACTTCCCTTTTAAAGTATCAGAATAACAGATAAAAGTTTATTCATCTGTGTTTATTCATTAGCTTTGTGCTCGTCGTCTTATAACGTAACCGATGGATAAAATAAAAGTTTTAGGTTTTAATATTGTTCCTAGAGATCAATTAGTTTATCTCAAAACTCTAGTTCAAAGAGATCTGAAAAGTTGTGTATTAAAAAATCAGCTATTATCAGGAAATTCGTTGTGTATTTTCGCTAATCAGTCTTCCGTTATAAAAGATTTTAATAGACAGATTATAAGCTTATTAAAACAGATATTTAACACAGTTAACCGACAAATATGCTATACTATAATAGTAATTTAGATATAATCCGTTTGGTTTTTAGAAATTCCGGTGAGTCATTACGTCTGCAACTACAATAGCGGCTAGATCTCGTATATTCGAAAATAAAAAA
Organism: Antheraea pernyi; assembly: GCA_015888305.1. Lineage (NCBI taxonomy): Eukaryota > Metazoa > Arthropoda > Insecta > Lepidoptera > Saturniidae > Antheraea > Antheraea pernyi. The sequence goes on along the minus strand of MU159043.1, from coordinate 201,683 downwards.
GTGAATTATATAAATTGTATTGTAAAATCAATCTTGTGCTTGTAAGACTATATACGATAGGTTTTTGTGTATACTACAAAAACAACTAGTTTTTTATTTTTATGTATCTTCCATACAGTGGCAAAGTCTATAAGTATTAATATATTAACTATATTTTGATTACAATAGTTATGTCTAAGTTTTACATGCTTATCGATTACGGCCGATCGAAATATATCTTTGATATTTGAAATTAATGAGATAGCTGAGTCATTATGTCAATGAAAATAATGAATATAGTACCAACATACTACGATTTTGTTCATATAAGTACTATGATTTTTATCAAAGTCGCAAAAAGTGCTTTTTTGCCGCTTAAGTTTTTCCAAGAGTTTGTTGGTCTGTGGTTCAGTATACTTACGTATATTTTAATCCTATATCATATGTACACAATGAAATATTCTGGATTCAAGCAAAACTTATTATGACATTAACTTAATGTTTGTTCTCAACTATATATACAATTATAATATCAGTTGTATGTGTAAAATAACGTCTAAATATAATTTATCGGATGATTATCTATTTTTGTGTATGTAGCTTAAACATTCTCGATAAAGTTGTAAAAAGTATCAAGAACCAAGATGGACGGTCTGGCAACAAGTGTTCGGTTTGGGGCGGCGTGCAACCTGACAACGTCGCCTTACCCCCAAATGTAGTTCAGCTACGCAAAAGGAATGATTGCAATGTGAACGATACAGCTATTCGTTATTTGATTTCATATAACAACTCTTCGAGTCTTGATCAGTACATATCGTTCACGATAAAACATATTTTTAATATTCTTGGATAATTTAATAATTCTTTAATAACCACACCACAGTCACTTCTTTTTGTACCGATTTATTTTATAAAATATTTCTTATTACTTGATAGGAGCTACTAGAATCGCTGTTAATCTGTGGCATGATTATACATTTCAATATATCAATCAGTATTAAACGGCGAAATCGATTTAATTTCCGTCTTCCAGTATATTAAGTAAAATATGGATAAATGAAATATTAGTATATCAGCCTGTGCATTATACATTTTGGGGTAAAAGAACTACGTAACATTCGAGTTAAATGATTAGATTATTTAGCGGCACCGCATTAGTTTGCTAGCATAATATGGTGCTAAAACTGAAAGCTTATATCGCTTTATTCATCATAATATTAATATACCAATTTATAATAACTTATTAACTATAGCTGAGTACCCATCAGTATATTATTTTTCTTAGCAGTTTCAACAAGGTTTCTCCTATTTCCATCTAAACAATATAAATTAATAGACATAATATCATTGATACAATATATGGTGCATGACTTCTTTATAAGGTTAAATGATTGTTAGTTATTATTATGAATTCGTAACCATAATAGCGTAAGCTTTATAATATATTTCATATTATGTTAGACTTTATGGTTGCATTATGTTGCGACAACGGCTTGTTCTTTCTCTCTTCTTTGTTAATATCAATATATTATATAATATTTGATATATAACTACTGCATTATTCAGGGTGCTATTAATTGACGTGCGATGGTTTATATGAGCGATCCGTGATGCTAACCCCAATCGAATGAGGCAAGTTGCGCGGGAACAAAAATCGGAAATAAAATCAATGTTCACTACACATTTTACTTATTGGTATGTATAGAATCCAACGTCGGCCTAATACCTGTTACCTGTAAAATTGACTATTTCATAAGAAAAAGTACAAAATAAATGTTTTAATTATAGTATACTGTGTCCAATTCTCTCTGTGAAAGCACACTAATGGTTGTAGTTCTTTATAAATAAATGTTAAACGAAGAAAATATTCTTGTAATACATAAATATATATTGTAATACAAACATGTTGAGTAGTTCTTGGTTATTATAAGGAGTAGGTACCTAACAATCTATCATATTATATCTTGTTATCTATATTTACTACGAACGTGGCCAATTGGATGAGGCTGTAAAAGTGATCCAGGCCGACACTAGCTAGTGTAGTTTAACAGAGTAACGTGACTGTTGTACTCTACATATCATTATTATGCTTATAACATTTAATATTAGTGGCGTAACAATATTGGACACTGCCCTTAACAAATTTTATCGAGGCACTTACAGACTTGTTATGAGTTTTTATTATCACTATTGTATATTACTTATTCAGTGATATTAAAAATGTCATTATGATAACGGTTAAAGATCTTAAAGATCTTGGGGTTGAAGTCTGTGACTTTAAACTAGCCTTGCAAGCGTAAGTTACGCCACTTAATAATCTAACCTTGTTGATGTTTTATAAAATTTCTTTCGCATATACAGTGACTTTCGATCTATCAAATAGTAATTACCTACTTAAAACTTGACATTTCATATTTAATACTAATAGCACCCTGCTTTTTTCAATTATAAATCGAATTCTATTGTATATATAAATAATTTGAGAGTACGAATTGACTTTTGATGTTTGGCTCCAATACGTACACATTACATATTGTGCCTGTTGTTATCATTCTTTATATGGTCAATTTGTGATTTCCAACACTACTTATTAACTCTTTGAGCGTTAATATTTCTAAATAAAGACACGATAGGCCATTAATAAACTTAAGACATAATCTTATATAAAAAACCCGCTTTAGCCGACATAGAAAAATAACAATGGAAATTTAGCTGAAATGTGTTGTAATTCTTTTATTAATTTTTGTCGACAGTTTTGCATAGAATTATATCTGAATTGTTGACGTTCAAAGAGTCTATATTATCGGCTATTTCTGAGAATCTGTTTTAGATTAATAGTTATATCTATTTATTAAATCTTTCTTCTCTCACTTGATGTTTTATTTAAATAATTAATTCATAATCAAAATTTATTCAAAATAAAAATATTATATGTTTATATTGGTTAAATTAGAACGTTCAAATCTGCTTATGCTGTTTATTAAGCTTGCTGCATACTAGATTAGTAATATAATTAAAACAGCTGAGAATAAAACTAGTATTTGTATCTTATAATTTGATTTACAAACTACGCTTAGTTACTGATTTAATTACACTCAAATATATTCGTGAATAGACTTAGAGACCTAGTTTTTTTTTAATTTATTTGGAAAAACCATCTAAATTTCTTATTGATTCGACAATTATGGTATTATAACGGAACATTTTTCTGAAACATAATATTATATATTGATTTTAGAAAAATGAAAATCTAACAGGTCCATCATGTGAATAGTTGTAGTATTCGAAAAATATATTAAATAAAGGATAAATGCTTAATAAATATATTTATAGTTTTACTTCATTTAATTCTGTTTTTGCCGAAAATAAGATCTTAACGACAAAATTAGGATTTTTTAAATATAATAGATGGCAAACGAACAGGCGGTTCACCTGATGGTAAGTGATCACCGCTGTCCATAGATACTAGCAACACCAGGGGAATCGCCAGTGCGTTGTCAGCCTGCGTTTGGGGGAAGTGGGGGTATGGAGGTGGTCCTCCAGCGCTCTCACTGACATAACGAAACGCAACAATGCAATCACTGTTACTTCCCGTCGGTTTTCTGTAAGAGGGTGATACTACCCCGGGCGAGCCGACCCATTCATGTTCAAACCCGTAATAACTTCAGCGTGGCTCTATCACCTACAAGCCTAGGATAGTTGACATTTAGCTTAACTCCCTCATGTTTTAGGCGATTTGTAGCGACCGCAATATGTAGACTAACAAAAGACAATATGTAATTAGGAAAATTTCAAAACAAAATAATGAAGTGAAAACGTGATGTTATATTTTGAACTATAAAGATCAATTTTAATAATACATTGCACTTGCGCGGAGACAGGCCTTTTGCTAAGGTCCCCTTGTTAGCTATAACCCTGAAGCTGAAAATGGTGGTAGAGCCACGATTAATTGTGGCAGAGCCACGCTGAAACGTGTAGTACCACCCTCTCGCAGAAAACCGACGTGAAGTAACTATGCTTGCATTGTTGCGTTTCGTTCGGTCAGTGAGAGCGCCGGAGGCCCACCTCTACTCTCCTCGCTCCTCTCCCTCCCCTTCTCCTTCCCCCAAAGGGTGGCAAACGCACTTGCGACTCCTCTGGTGTTGTTGGTGTCCATGGACGGTGGTGATCATTTAACATCAGGTGACCCACCTGTTCGTTTGACACCTATTACATAAAAATAAAAAAAATATGTTGCCAATCATATATAAGTGAGTTGTCGCTGCTGTATTCAAGAGCCTGTCCTTTCCTAGATTTTGCGAATTTACCATCTTAAATCGCCTTTTGACATCAGCTGAGATTCTGGCCAAATGCTACAAAATTAAAAATAACTGACGTCATCAGGCGACCCGCATGTTCGTTTGCCACCAATGGTATAAAAAAATACATATGTAATCATCGTATTTGTACTTTCACATAAAATGCATATCACATACGTTACCTAAATTTCAGTTAACGCTTTGTCCTTCTCAATCTCCTTGAATTTTTTTCTCGAACTGACTACGCTATTGGCCTATCAAGGCCTTAACATCTTCACCGGACTACTATGGATGTCTTTGAACATAATAGAACGATGTATACATACTTTACAGTACCTTAAAATTAGGTCATAGAAAAGGAACCGAGCTCTTGTGCTTTTCGGGTGGTATGGCACTTCTGCTGCTAAATATGTAACGCTCTTATGTAACGTTATGTATACATATAATAAAAAGGTATATCTAACGTGTATGTACTTTTCGTTGAAAAAATTGTTGCAGGTTACGAAAAAGTAATAAAATACATTTTAATCATTTTTAGAAATGTCTGCCTGTCAGTTTGTATGAAGACGCATCACTGCTAATGTATTGAGTTCATCAATCATAAAGCATATCCTTGGGCATAACTTAGTTTCTGTTTCATTAAAATCGGTCCACTCTATCAAAAGTTATTATAGTTTGAATGACGGCTCGAGTTAAGTACGAGAGAAAAGTAGATAGGTAAATGGACTTAGTACATTCAGATAATTTTATTAGTCACTGTTTGTTTTTACATTAGGTTCCACGCGGACGGAGTCGCGGTCACAGCTAGTATTTAAAAAGATGGCGTAGGTAATGTAGTGATAGTTCTGACACTAATATACGTTTTGTATTATTACATCCCAGAGTAAATAGTACTTCCATGATATTACTGATAACATGTACACACGCATAGTCATTAACTAAACAGAGTTTCATGTACTGAAACTAGTCACGTTAGAGACGGTATTATAAATGTCTGTGTAAACACTTCGTAACAAACTTGGTTCTAAGGCAAACAATCACAGAGTCTATATTATTAAAAATAAAATAAGAAATAATTATTGTTTTTATATGAAACGTGGTTTAGCATAGTTCTGCGTTTTCAAGTACATGAAATCATACTTTTGACTGCTGGAATTAAATTATCCTTAAAGTTGATATAAAACCGACTAATATATATACTAGAAATAAATAAACTATCAATTCAATATAAAATATATTTGACCTTCATAATAGTGGATTCCGATCTTATACATAACTCGCTACGTTTCCTATGTCTGCATAACGAATCGGCTTATATACATATATGTAAATAAGTACTCCAATGGCTATAGTACAAACGTATATAGTTTAAAGCTATATCTATACATTCGTTTGACAATACTAGCGTACCTCACACCAGGATATTTTACTTTCTCTGGACGAGGCCCCTTAGGCGAGTCCTGAACGCCACCCGCAGGGGGTTACTACCCTACGTTGCCTCCCTGAAACCCACCTCACGCGTAACACACCATACAGAACTAACTCTGGTACCTCTATAAGCTCACACGCGTATACATAAAGGTGCTTATTTGAATAAGCAATTTGAAGTCTACCTAAATGTTTTTGCCTATGTATAAAGCTTAAATCTATTTCCTGTCATAATGTTGGGTCCAAATTAAATTTGAACCGTATTAAAGTCTCTAATTAAATTAACTACAGCGTAACTGAAATTGTATACTATAATAGTGTGATTTTGAAATAATTCCTAGAACTTATACTTACATAAATCGTTCTGAGTAGAAATTATTATATATTAATAGTAGATATTATTATACTCCCAAGGTGTATACAGCTGACTTTTGGTTTTAAAAAAATAGATAATCAAATTAACTATAATACATTTCATGTAACCGCAATGGAATCATTTCACACTGTTCACGTGTTAGAAATTGGGCGGTTTCATACTAGTTAGTTACGAATATAAAAATAATAATGAAATAGATTTTAACACTCGAGGATAACACAGGTTCGTAATAATGAATTAATTGTCAGAATTAGAATAATCAGTTCTAGAGATACCCTGTCATATCCATACTGGAAATAGAGCTGAACGTTTCACCGATCATCATGAATTAATCATGTTTTGGATAACATTTTCAAGCTATATTTTTAATATAATTCGCCAATAGGTGGCGTTGTAACGCATCAAATTCTATACCGTTCAACCGTCATGAAAATTGATGTGCATTTACATAATACAATTACAAATTACGTATATATACATAACTATTTGTTCTAAATAATAGTAATCCCGATAATTAATGATAGCAATAAATAATACTAAACACGTGCGAAGTCATTAACCCAGATATCTGTATAAATAAAAATCAATTGCTAAATGTATGTATACAAGAGAGTCGTATATATTTACGAAGGAGCTACTGGGCATATTTTGAAGAAGTCTGATATAATAATAACACTATATGTATTAAATATTATAAAACAAAGTCCTCTGCCACGTCTGTCTATATGTCTGTATGTCTGTTAGCGGTAAACTCAAAAACTACTGAACGGAATTTTTTGCGGTTTTCGCCAGTAGATCTAGAGTCACTTTAGAAAGTGACTGAGCCATAATCAACGTCTTTATGTATATTTCTTCAATACTAGTTATGTGTTCTTATATCCGGAATCTATACTAATAATAATATTATAGTAATATATAAAAATGAAAAGCCTTTTTTTGTGGTAGTGGGATTTACAAAGTAAGTCGGAGAAAAAACGGTCGAACGAAAATGTTTCTTACGAACGCTGCCTTAACGATGAGAGATATATGATTGAGGTCTAGAGAAAAGTTATAGAGCTTGATAATGCCTGCAAAAAAGTCATGGACAGCATATGTCTGTCCAATGTTTAACTTTAAAAATATTTCAAAATTTAAACTATATATATATATATATATATATATATAGTTTAAATTTTGAAATATTTTTAAAGTTAAACATTGGACACGTCTATATATTTTCCTTCATATATTTAAAACCCCGACCATAAGTATTTGATATTTGACACTAAATATTAATTACATGACTTCGGATGCTATTTTCCAAAGTTAGTAATATTTCTTCAATTTCTTCGGAGTTCCGATCGCATCGTCGACTCGAGCGGTTGTCCGTTTTGCTGCGCGCGCTAAGTTCGATTTTAATACTCGTGATTTAGTGACGTCAGTTATTGTTTTGTTTCGATCCGGCACACCTGCGGTGCACCTGCGTTCTTTTTCCTGGAACTGAGTGAGACCTTTCCTTTGTATTTATTTATTGCTTTATCTATTTCTTGGTATATTTATTTATTTACTCATTTATTTATCTATTTATTTACGTATTTCTTTAATTCTTCAGTGATTTATTTTTAAATTTATTTACTTTTTATTGTTTGTTTATTTAAGTAGTCTTATGTTATTTTTCCCCTGTCTCGCTCAGGTACTTATTTGCGTTGTTTTCCTTTTTTAGTTAGTTTTAAACAGCTCCCTTTGATCCGGACTCGGGATAGTCCGTTAAATTCATTAAGGCGCGCCCCCCTGCCCCTCTGGCAGGGAGGTTTCACATGTCTTCCCCCGCCCCACTCCCCTCCTCAGGCCCCGGTATGGCCTCCGATCGAGAAGTCGGCCTCTTAGAGACCGAACTTATTAGCCTCCGCGGTTTTATATCCAGCATCTGTCCTCGTCTCGTAGACGATTACGATGCGTACGCTGCGAAGCGTCGCACCGAGCTCCCTCATTCCTCGAAGCCCGCTCCCTCGATCTATGCCAAGATCGAGGCTTCCAACAACTTCCCAATCCCAGCCGATCGCGATAGCGATGACTCCGACTCCGACTCCGGCTCCGACATGGAGCAAGACCCTCCTGCTCAGCAGGATCCCCCTGCCGAGCAAGCCCCTCAGGCTGAGCAAGCCCCTGCTGCGGACGATGGCTTCACCACCGTCACGCACCGCAAACCGCGCAAGAAGCGCTCCAACTCCTCATCAGATCCGGAAGGCAGTTTGCCCTCCAAAAAAATAGTCAATGTCGATGGCGCGAAAGTGCCAAAGACGACACCAGCGCCCTCTAGACCCGCTTCGCCTAAAACTGCGGGTTCCGCAGTTTCGGGCAAAAAGCCCCGCCCACCGCCCCCCGTTACGATCCAAGACAAAGCGTCTTGGGTTGAAATTTCTAGCCTGCTGGAAACGGCAGGCATCCCTTACACCTCCGCTGTGAATACCGCTGTAGGTATTCAGGTGAAGGTAGCCACGTCCACCGCCCATCGCAACCTCACTCGTTTCCTTCGGGACAACCAGTGGGGCTATTTCACGCACTCTCTCGAAGAGGAGCGTAAACTACGGGTTGTGATCCGTAGAGTCCCCTCAGAACTCCCGACTGACGACATTTCAGACGACCTCAAGGAACAGAAGATTCCTGTTCGCGAGGTTCATCGTATGCGCTCTCCGCGCACCAGGGCTCCATATGATATGGTTCTCGTTGTCCTCGATCGCACCCCTCAGGGGAAAGCGATTTTTAATCTTACATCCCTTTGCGGCCTCTCCGGCGTCATAGTCGAGCCGCCGCGCAAAACGTCTGTGCCCTCGCAGTGTCACAACTGCCAGGTGTACGGACACTCCGCACGAAACTGTCGCCTGAAACCCAGGTGCGTTAAGTGCCTCGGCGACCACTCCACTAGGGAGTGTTCTCGCACGAAAGACGCCTCCGACCCTCCGAGCTGTGTTCTGTGCCGCGGCGTGGGCCATACCGCGAATTATCGCGGATGTCCCCGCGCCCCGCGCACAAAGCGCCCTCGATACCCCAGGCAGGCGTCGCCGTCTAAGACGGCCGCTGCCCCCGCCCGTCCTCGACCTCCGCCTCTCATGTCTCGAGAGGCCTTCCCGAACCTGCCGGGCACGTCTCGTGCACCGGCAGCGTCCGTACCCGCGACTAGTGCGCCCCCCCGCCCCTACCGGGCCCCTCAGGCCCCGTGGGCTCCTAAACCCGCGTCCCAGCACACTCCCAAACCTCCGGCGGCTAATCCTTCACAGGATGACCCCGCATACTCCTTTTCCCTATCGAGTATTGACTACGCAGGTCAACTACTCATTTTCCACGAGATCTCGGAGATCTCGGCGTACGAAGAGTGCTCTCGTAATCCGCTACTAGGTGCCGTCACGGCAATCCATAGATTTCCAGCCATCGCGGCTACACTACAACGGCTCGCGCGCGCAGCTGTTAAAAAATAAATAACTCAAATAAGATAGAGTAAATCGCGTATTTACGTCTATCTTCCCCTAAAAATAACCGTCAAACAATAATAATAATTTTTGTTATGTCTATTTTTAGACTTCGGTGCCGTCATCGTTAGTAAATTTAAATTCAATCTTATAAAATGCGTGTTGCGCCCACGCTTTTGTAATCGACCCCTATTAGATCCCGCACACTTCGCGGTTCTCAATAATATCTCGAGCCTAGGTCGTCCCCGCGCGGAACCCTCTTGATATTATTGTCGCGATACAGTGACTCACCTACATCACTTGAACACACATATGAGATTATCTCTCTCACACACGTGCACATGCATACACACTGTGGGAGGGTTTACTTTTTTTCCCTCAATCGAACTGAATCGAATAGTTTAGTTCGTTTCATTTCCGATATACACGTATTCATTGGTGAATCATGCAATTTTCATTGCATAATTCACAAATGCATATATGTATGAATAGCTTAGTATAGTTTAGCTAGGACAGACGCGTCTTTTTCGGTAACAGCCCAAGCCGAGGTGTGCGTGCACCCTTGTGTATGTTACCCAAAACCAAAATCGGCTGAGTGCCCTAAGCGCTCGGCCTTAGTAGTCCGGTGAAGCTGTAAAGACCTTGCCAGGTCAATAGCATAGTCAGTTCGAAAAAAAAAAAAAATCAATTTCTTCGTTAATTTTGTAACCATTTTTCTTCCATATAAAGAAGAATATTATAGAAGTTAAAAATAGCAATAAAAACACACGATTGAGTTATTAAAAAGTGGTGTGCCATATGTTCACCCCTGAATTTCATGAGGCTTTATTCTTTCTCGGCAAGTCTTTCATATTAGCGAGCGACCTATCAAGGTCCCACTGTTGAGTGGGATTTATACTATACTTGTTCTATATTCGCTTACAAGTCGTATTCCAAGTTTCATACGTTATAATGTATATTCCTGAAATTAAAGAGATAACAAGTGGTTTTTATTGATCCTCCCTCCTATTAACTGGGATTTGGTTAGTTTTGTCAAAATTTTTCCCCTATTTTTAGGCTCGCGTGATTAATGGATGACGAGTACACATTTGTTTGACGACATAGTCACAATGGTTGGCATTTCCATATTATACTGCCCGGTGCTTTTTTACGAACTAATTACGATATTGGCCTGACGGTCCTTGAGAGCTTAACCAGTCTACTCTACCCGGTGCTCATCCAGATTAAGTTTAGACTACAGTTTTCTACGGTGTTTTTTTTATTATTCCTTAGCCCTTATAAGAAAATGGTATGTATCTTATATATCCTGCCTAGCATTCAGTACTATATTGAAGTAAATTCAAATTGTTTCAGTAATTTCATGTGTTACACATGTGTGCGTTCTAACACGTAATTTACTATTTCATTACATAGTAATCGTTCAAGATAGTACACAATACTCGTGCATAACAGTCGATTCTTGAAACATAAATATTGTTTAGTAAAATTAATTTTTAATAAAGTATTCGTAGCCAACCACAATTCTATAAACACTAATTGCAATAAAAATGAATACGAATAATTAATAATCTTATACCTCTAGACTCGAAAGTATTTTTTATAATCGGATCAGTAGCTAGTAGTTATGGTAAAAAGAGGTATCTTACACATACATTCAGAAACATTATCTTTCTGTAATTATAATGTTACATAGGTTAGCTGGTACCCGTAATTTTGTTGACGTGAGGATTCTTAACTGTACTAAGTACATATGTTATCTAAATAAAACGTGAGCTTATTTTTATCTAGGCTCTTCAAAGTATGAGTGGGTTTATGCATATCGATCGTTGATTACTGTACTGTATTCATAAATTATCATAATAGTCGGTCATCAAAACAATCAAAGATACAGATTATTTGGTCTACGAGCTAATTCGTATTTTTATGTTTACCAAAACTATTTTAGTCCTTGTAAGAAGTTTATTGTAGTAGAATTTCTAATTAAATCTCTAATTATAATATTTTACAACTCAAGCTACTACGGTTGAAGGCATAACAGGCATATTATTTTTAACCAGTTAATACATGTGATAAGATTTACGTAAAATCAAAATTTAGAATAGATCGTTTATATAAGTATAGACTATTTTGATTTTTTTTTGCCGTTCATAAAAAAAAGGACCTGTCAATTATTCATAACTTTAAAGCATAACAAGAATTGGATGGAATTTATTTTGTGGGAACTGCTAACTTTCAATATCAACAATTCTATACGTTACGAGTATAGAAAGATGTGAAAATACTCTTCCATAACATGTCTACCTACCGGTTGTGTGCACGTGTGTGGGGTGCAATTTTGTGTGTGTTATGAGTGTCATTGTAGCGTGCTCGAAAGCTTCATTCCGGGGAGCCTTGAGACGCTGACGCTGTTGATGGGGGCCGCGGCGGGTGCGCTGAACAGAAGTTAACCACCCGTCTATGGTGACGTGGGCGCGTGCACAATCTGTTTGAAGAATCGGAAGGGTACGAATAGTTAGCTGCCATTATATTATATTATGATTAAAACGTGTTTTGGTCGTATTTTAGAACGCTCGTTGCTGGAGTTGGGGGTATAGATAGCGGTGGATATCACTAATCGACTGAGATGGTTCACAGCTTTGTCAAAGTAATTAGTTATGAGGAGCTTGAAGTATGCCGAGGTAGAAGCAAGCTCCAAGTCAGTATCGAAATCCATCGACTGGACATATCGTGGGGTACCGACTCACTTTCGTAAAAAAAGGTGTTCGAATAATCGACATCACCACACCACTTTTCAATGACTCAAACGTGTTTTGATAGCTATTTTTAACTTATATAAAAATGTTCTTTATAGGGATAAAGAAATTGAAGAAATTCTACTTATTAATTTAGTGAAAATATGTACTTGATGTTATAGCACCCTAAGTCATGAAATTAAATGTGTGAAAATCATAAAACAAAAAAGTAGCCATCTTAAAATAACTTGTATACGACAATAATTACAAATGAAGGGACTCTCTGGATCTGCACATTTCTAAAGTAGCCAAAAAGAGTGACATTGCTTTAAGTAATAATGGTCCTCCTGCTGCTGCTCTTAGAGCTCGTATTTGATATTACTCGTTTTTTAGCTAAAGTTTGTGATACTTTTGCTTAAATATGAGCCGAATTTTTTTTTAACTAACTCTACGTATATGTTTTATAATTCCCGTGTTTTGATACGAGCGTAAGAAGTCTTAATTTAAATTTGATATTTTTTTAAATATTTCAATGAAAACGAGTAGTAGTGAATTTTTTAATAACCTATACCGCTTTGTTAGGTAGTTTGATCGTGACTGTTTTGCTACAAAAAACACAATATATATATTTCATCCAAATATACAAACAGAAGCTCGAAAAACTTTGATTGCTGCAGGTGTCGACTGCCACTGCACAAGTAACATTCCGTGTTCCTTGTATTTATTAAATATACACCATAGTAAATTAAATTTGCACATATAACAAGATATATATGGTATTATGGGGAGTAGAAATATAATTTGGAGCAATATCAAGAGTATCGCTTCATAAAAATATTATATAACAAATATGGACTTAGGACAGTGCCAGTGACAAATTTCTTAAATTTCAGCAGTGTTTTAAGCGATCACCGCTTATTATTACATGCTCGATCACTGCAAATAATCTGAGCTATCGGTAAATTACAAAACACTATGTATACAAGATTATACGATAGCGAAAAGCAAATAGTTTTAAAATATTTAATAAAATGAAAACTATGTTCCAATAGCCGTTCTTGGGAACTTTTCCGTCTGTACTTAGCGTATGATTACCATAAGATAAGATTGTAGTTAAATCTTCTTAAAAATATAAGTATAAGCAGTAAATGGTTAGTGGACATAATTCCGAGAATAAAGCATTAACTGATGGTCGAACTTACGATTATATCGCAAAGGGAAGTCTTTATATCAGAGGATCTAAGCTTAGAGTAAGTACCAATATTGTTTATAAATAAATTAAAAATAATACTTATTTTCGAGCTCCGTTCTGATGTATATGTTATTTGTAACAGATGGCAGAGCTCGAGATTATTATTTTGCTGCTAGGTGAGAAAAAGAACTCAACAGTCTGTGGCTGTAGATATGTTAAAGATCACAATATTAAACCCTGTACACACACAACACAGAGTAGGTACAAAGGAAACGTTGACACCGACTAACTACCTTTTGATTTTATCATCGGATATATACAGCTAATAATTTTAAATAAAGGCAAGGTATTTGGTAATCGACATTGAAAAGTTTAATTATATTTGACCATTGGATTACATGGGCATGCATTACACACTGTCGAAAAAAAATAAAAAAATACTAAATACACACAAACATCATATGAATCAAAAATGCATGACTTACAAATTTCAATAGGTGTAAAAGTAACAAATTTTATGTGGGGTTAAATCATACTAATACGTTTCAAATATATGTATGCCACCATAAATTGTGTGCATGTCTTTTAATCCATTTTATTATCCAATCTATAACGTAACGGTGAGTATATGTACATTGATAATATTGTATTTTAAACTTTAGAACGAAATGTATTCATAATAGATCGACACGGCAACATGCTACGGTGATGAATTATTGTCCTAATAGCGAATGACGGCGTATTCAAAATATTTTCGGAAAGCTAAAGTTTCTTATCAGATTATTGAATGGCTAGAGTATGTCAATCAATCTTACGTACATGTTCTCTTTTCGCAAACATATTGAGGGCTATGAATACTTTATTGACACATTTATGTAGCCATAACCGTTATACATAGGAAAGAAAGCATTGGAAAATAAATTGCACTATATGCTTTGTTAAATATCGAGGGCATATTCGTCTATACTTCACCAAGAAAATAATTAGGGTCTTACAAGAAAAGAATAGCTACAACATACCTAGCTACCGCATGGTGACGCTTATCGAAGATAGAAGTTCTTACCGAAATACTCAAATATTATCACTACACAGTAGTAATAATCTCTAGATTTATTAAAAAGCATTAAGTGCCATAGAAAAATACTATATAATAACATACATATAACAGTAACGTAAGCTTGTGTGCTTTGATGGAAAAAGGTATACTAGTAACTGTCAGAATTCATCTAGATTCACTAAGAAGAATGAGCGACGGGAGCCATTTTATCCCAGACCGGTTTTAGAAAGTTATATTAATTCTGGCACCTGTAAATTGTATGAAAGGAAGGTGGCGAGGTTAACGATGCATTGCAAATATACCCAGGGAAGCAATAGCTATTCGTATACCTAAGAACTTAAATATATTCAGTGATAATAATACCACTTTTGAGAATTGAGGGTCATATCAGACATAATGATTCTAGAAAATAATTGGAAAATATTCATGCTGAATACACAAATGTACACTGCACTTTCATAAGTCATTTGGTTGAATAGGGAAATGGCGTGAAAGGTAAGCAGTTCATTAGTATAGTTAGTTAGTAGTAGTGTAGTTCATTAGTCCAAAGTTAGATGCAACGTTGTCTCTGGAATATATGGGAAGCGACACAATCTCGAAAGTTCACTATTCTTGGCAATACTACCTCCATTTCCCAAGTAGAAGTATGAGACATACTAAAGTGTACCGATATTACTATAAAAATAATGTTATCATATTTATTTTAATATTTTCATTTATAGAAAATAGATTCAATTTATAGAAAATTTGGTTAACCAGACAATGTACGTCTATACGGATAGACAAGCAACCGCT
>MU159043.1:174576-186260 GCA_015888305.1 Antheraea pernyi | reverse complement strand
CCGCTCTTGGTTCTGACTCCAGACTGATTAGTTTTAAGTTGGTAGTCAGTTATGTGGCAATGTTAAATAGTTTGGGTAAGAGTGACAGGTTCATGTGGCTACAGATCTCATAGTATGCACGAATTCTGGGCAATTAAGCGGTCTATGAGTTGCAGCCATAGCTGAATGAACTTAGATTTGCGTGTGATGCGTTATTATTGTTCGAAGGCGGTGAAAAAAGAAATATGCGGACTATTTTGAATATATTATGAAAAAATGGGTTTGTAAAACGTATGAGGATTGGTCATTATACTCTCGGTTTTGTTCATCGTCGACTCGGTATGAAATTCAGTTTCGAGTGGAATGAAGAACTTAGCTCACTTTTACAATCATGTGTAATTGAAAATATCATGTTTGTAAAATAGTAAAATTATACTTTGTCGTTCTCCTTTATCGTTTTAGACTAGCTTTTGCCTGCGTTTTTGTGCCCCTGGCGACGAGTATATAAAGTTACATGATTATCTCATGAGTAGTTTAGACATGAAAATGCAACAAATAAACACACTTACATTCGCATTTATAATATTAGAACTAGAATTTACATGTACAAGCACTAACAACAGTTATTATTAAATTATATTATGGAAGTCTTTAATGCAAATGCGTAACATAATGAAATGCATGAAAGTTTTAGAGGTACATACATTTTACATCTATTTGTGTTTTTGTAGGTAGTAGAGCCACGCTGAAGGTATTACTGGTTTCAGTATGAATGGGTCGGGTCGTCCGGGGTAGTACCACCCTCTCACAGTGAAATAACAGTGCTTGCATTGTTGCGTTTCGTTCGGTCAGTGGGACCGCCGGATACCCAACTCCCCTTCCCCTCCCCTCTTCCCCACTCCCCCTTCTCCCAAATACAGGCTGGCAATGCACTTGCGACTCCTCTGGTGTTGCAAGTGTCTATGGACGGTGGTGATCACTGAACATCAGATGACCCACCTATTCGTTTCCCTGCTATGATATATAAAAAAAAATCGAAATATTGTAAAACACGCATATAAATTCCTGTAATAAAAGCACAATAGCGATCAATAGACGTAGCTTCAGAAAAATATATATAGTTGAAGTATATAAAATCCTTCGCAATATTTTATTTATAAGTTCTCACACTAGCTAAATCCCACGTGTCAAATGCTATCAATATTATTCTATAACATAATCTCACGAGTTTCCGTATCAATTGCATGGGAAATTAGGAACCAGACTGAGGTGCCCTTGAGTGCAGTTGAAAGTCGTAGACAACTATAATAATGAATATAAAGTGGTACAAGTTTAAGATATGCAGGTTTATTATACAAGTGTCTTGCTGCTATAATAACATTCGTTAACTATTCTGGTATCAATTTTATGAAAAAATGTATGATGTATAATTATTTAGTACAGTTTGAAGTGTTGAAGAAAATTTAAATTTAGCGCATATATTATTAGAAATATATACAAGATATATACACTATCGTGTAGGTCGGCGATGCGAAAGAGTACATACATTACATTTTAGAACACACTTACGGCCTGTATCAGCCTAAACTCAGTCAAAACCCAAACCAAATGTAGACATGACTCATTATGGTTCAGCATGTTAAACAATAATATCAACAAAGTGATTCCCTTAATATTTAAATACGATTGAAATATTTGGCTGTGTAGATAAGTTCTCAACCTTTTCTATTCTGTAACGCATTAAAGTACCCTTCACAAATTCGTGATATCCTTATATACTTAGATGAACCATTTTTGATAGTACAGAGTGAATGACAGTGGAAGTTTGTGAATCTCGCAACACATTGGACAGATGATTGCGACACAACAAGTGTCGCAGCACGGCATTTGAGAACCACTGGTTTAGCTACATAAATAAGTGTAAAAATTATTTGATTTAATTACTGTATGTATTCGAATTCAAACCAAAATTGTATCAATTACGTGAATTTTTACAATTCTTAACCTCTTTTTCATAGAAATTGACATACATCGATAGCTTATCTATAGTAATACTAATATTATAAAGAGGCAAAGTTTGTGAGTTTCTGAGGTTAAGAAGTTGTAGGGGGTTGTAGGGTGGGGATCTACTAAACCGATTTTGAAAATTCTTTTACCAATAGAAATCCGTGTTATTTGTGAGTGTCCTAGGCTATATATTAATCAGAAAAATGAAAAGACTATTTGTGGTAGTCGGATTTGCAAAGTCAGACAAAAAAACAGTCGAACGAAAACGTGTAGTTGTCGGTGGTAGAGCCATGCTGAAGCTATTACTGGTTTCAGCATGAATGGTTGGGCTCATCTGGGGTAGTACCACCCTCTCATAGAAAATCGACGTGAAGTAACAGTGCTTGCATTGTTGCGTTTCGTACGGTTAGTGAGAGCGCCGGAGGCCCATCTCTTCTTCCCCCTCCGCCTTTCCCCACTCCTTTCACACCCCATACCCCCCAAACACAGGCTGGCAATGCACTTGGGCAGCCGAATTAGGGCTGTTCCTCCTCAAACCAGGGGAACGTCCACACGTGCGGGCGATGGAACAGGGGGTCGGTGGTAGACGTTTCCTTCGCTACCCCGTCTGTCTGTCGCACGCCGTGTCCGGGGCTGGAGGGTGCTGGAGGAGGTGGAGATCTTATCGGACCATCGAGGGGAGGATGTCGACGCGTCCGCAGCTCGCCTCCGTGATGCCCTCACGGAGGTTTGCGACGCGTCCATGCCGCGGAACGTACACCGCCCAAACAAACGGGCGGTGTACTGGTGATCGCCGGAGATTGCCGACCTTCGTGCGGCCTGCTCCGCGGCACGGCGGCTTTTCGGGCGCAGCCGGCGGAGGCGACATCGGTACCCTGAGGCGGAGGCCCGGCTGTATGGCAGCTATAGGGAATGTAGGAAGGCTACAGGCTGCCATAAGCCGGGCAAAAGAAGCGGCATGGGAGGAGTTGCTCCAAACGCTGGAGGGGGATCCTTGGGGGCGCCCGTACCGGATCGTACGGAAGAAATTACGGCCCTGGACGCCCCCGGTGACGGAGACCCTCCGGCCGGAGGTGTTGGCAAGGGTCGTGGAAGAATTATTCCCTGACCCTTCGCTGCTACCAGCTCCTCCAATGCCTCCGCCTCGAGCGGAAGTAGAGGAGGTGTTTGACGGTCCTCCCCCAATAACGGAGGAAGAGATGGGGAGGGCCGTTGAACGTCTTCTCAATCAGCGGAGAGCGCCCGGCCCTGATGGGGTCCCGGGTAAGGTGCTCAGCCTAGCGCTGGGCCATCTAGGAGGGTGGCTTCGGGACCTGTTCGACCGGTGTCTGACGATCGGACAGTTACCGAGGCCCTGGAAGCTTGGGCGGCTCTACCTGATGGCGAAAGAGGGCCGTCCTCCGGACTGCGCATCTGCGTATCGGCCCCTCGTCCTGTTGGACGATGCCGGGAAGGCATTGGAGAGAATCGTCTCCTCCCGGGTCGTCCAACACCTGGATGGTGTGGGGCCGAATTTAGCGAATGCGCAGTTCGGCTTCCGGACGGGGCGTTCCACAGTGGATGCCCTGTGCCTTCTGAAGTCGCTGTCCACGGAGGCGACCTCTCAGGGGGAGAGGGTTTTGGCGGTGTCCCTGGACATCGCCAACGCCTTCAACATTCTGCCGCACGGAGTTTAATGGGAAGCACTCCAGTACTTCGGAGTGCCCTCGTACCTGCGGCGACTGTTGGAGGCGTACCTCGAAGATAGGGAGGTTGCCTACGTGGATGGCAACGGGCGGATGGTCCGACGCGCGACAAGGAGAGGGGTTCCACAGGGGTCGGTCTTGGGGCCGCTCCTGTGGAACATGGGCTACGACTGGGTGCTCCGCGGCGCACTCCCACACGGAGCGCGCCTCATCTGTTACGCGGATGACACCCTGGTCATAGCCCGGGGGGGAGAGTGGGGGGAACTGGTACGCTTGGCCACGATGGCCACAACCCTCGTGGTCAGGCGTATAAGGAGGTTGGGCCTCAGAGTGGCACTCGAGAAGACCGAGGCCCTATTATTCCACGGGCCTCGGTGAGGGCCACCACCTGGGACCCACATAATGGTGGAGGGCGCCCGGATCAGGGTGAGAACCCAAATGAAGTACCTGGGCCTCACCCTGGACGGGAGCTGGCGGTTCGGGCCCCATTTCGCGAGGCTCGGACCGCGAATTGCTGGGGCGGCGGCGGCGCTTAGCCGATTGCTCCCCAATATTGGGGGGCCGAGTGCTGGGCGCCGCCGATTCTACATGGGAGTCGTGCGAGCGATGGCCGCCTACGGGGCTCCGGTGTAGGCCGACGCCCTCAGTGCCGCTAACGTGCGCGCACTCCGTAGAGCGCAGCGCACGGTGGCACTAAGGGTGATCCGGGCGTACCGCACGGTGTCTTCAGCGGTGACCTTCCGCCGGGCGGACCGTTGGGGCGGCTCTACAAGGTTGATTAGCATTGTACGATCCCTTGCCGCCTCAACAATCACGGTCTGTCAGTACACCGTGGGGTTTTAATCCGTGTGAGTCGGACATAACGCATCCTCCCCCCCGGGAGGGTGGCATATCAATAAGGGATTTCCCCACGTTAAAAAAAAAAAAATAAGGCTGGCAACGCACTTGCGACTCCCCTAGTGTTGCTAGTGTTTATGGACGGCGGTAATCACTTACCATCAGGTGACCCGTCTGTTCGTTTGGCTACTATAATAAAAAAAAAAAAAAAACGTTTCTTACGAGCGCTGCCTTGACAATGAGATATATATTATTGAGGTCTAGAGAAAAGTTGTAGAGCTTGATAATGCCTACAAAAAAGTGAGCAATAGCGTATGTCTAACTATTATATTGAAGACACAAAAAGTATTTTTTATATTAAATAAAATAATTTAAATCGTTAAGCGGTGTTTATTGGTCATATTATCAACTACAATTATGAATTCTTATCAAAATACAGAGCACTCAGTACTAACCGAATCACACTCATAATTTCATTACAAGTAAAAATGTTTACCGCCCAACGTTATTATATACGTTTTAATTATAACGTTATAAATTATAATATAATGTAATATGTAACCTCATTTTTAGTTAAGACTAATCAGAATTTCCAATATTTCCTGAAATATTAGACAATTATTTACTTATTAAAATTGTATTGAGCTAAGTGACATGAAGACAATATATATCGATATCAACATTAAAGTTGAGTTACTGCATAGCTCAGCACTACATTACGTACAATAGTGTATCTCACTTTTAACCTATTGTCGATGTATATGCTTTATTAAATCTATGAGAAACTAATTTTGAACGTTTTAGACAATGATCATCAACATTACCCTTCTTCTTCTTCTTACCCTTATCCCACATAAGTAGGGTCGGTACAACGTGTTTGTCATGTTGTGGTATATGATTTGGCTTAATTTTTACGATCGGCCGCCTGCCTGACATCAACCCTCCTTGGGATTATTTTGTTGTACGATTGTACTTATGATTATTATTATATAGTTACGAAGTGTGATGGAGATCTTTTACCATTAAAATTTTTCTGTACACTTTAGCTTTGGTAGGCTATTTATAGTGTCTCCTTGAGCGGCACCACCGTTCCGGTTAAAAACGAAGTTCTTGAAAAGTATGGTTTGCAATTGTATATTGCAATTTTTATGTAACAGAAAACTAGCCAACTTTAGACTATTCCCGAGGACTGCGTTTTCAGGTTTATTTTCAGAATTCGTGGTTTCAGACTTTTCTCAGTAATAATAATGTAATATAAGATACCTACAATAAAACATATTAATAATATAAAATATGAAAACTATTAGAAAAATAAATGCAAATTAAACCATCATGCATCATAATTACCCTTATCCCACCTAAATAAGGTCGGCACAACATGTTTTCTTTTTCCACTCTCTCCTGTCAAATGTCATCTCAGTATTCACACCTTTTACGCACATATAATTTTTCACACAGTCCATCCATACCTTTTTCGGTCTTCCTCTACTCATAAATCCGTCCACCATCATACTCAAAACTTTTCTAGTTACATGGTTTTCATCTCTCCTCATGACATGCTCATACCATGCTAACCTATTACTCCTCAACTTCTCTGTCACTGGTGCTATTTTCAAACTTCCTCTGATATACTCATTCTTAATTTTATCCATTCTAGTCACACTACACGTCCACCTTAACATTCGCATCTCTGCCACATGTAATTTTCTCTCATCCGTCTCTTTCGTAGCCCAGTACTCAGATGCATACAGCATGACCAGTCTTATCATAGTTTTATAAACGTTTCCCTTGAGTTTCAAAGGCATTCGTGGGTCACAAGCTACCCCAGAGACATTTCACCATTTCATCCAACCTGCATTTATCCTATTCTTCACGTCTTTATCAATGCCACCGTCGTTTTGTATCAATGAACCGAGATACCGAAAATTGGAGCAGGCTGGTAAGGAGAAAAACTAGATGTACCACTGAAGTCGCAAAACAAACGTTTAGTTTTTGTTCTACTAATTTTCAAACCAACTTTCTCCAGTTTTTCTCGACAGTTTTCCAGTTTACTTTTGACCTCGGCAGCATCTTCTCCGATAAGAACAATATCATCAGCAAACAGCATATACCAAGGTGTATACTCCTGTATGTCTGGTGTTAATGCATCCATAACAAGAAAAAATAAATTAGGGCTTAAAGCTGAACCCTGGTGTAAACCTACAGTCACATTGAAATCATCGATACTTCTTCGGACATAACGTGTATTTTGGCTTGACCCTACATATCACGAATATGTTGTAGGTACTTCGCAGGCACTCTTTACAAGATATTTTACACAATGATATTATAAGTAAAAAGCTGTATGTGTTGAAACATGGCTAACTAACTTATTTTTGACGGCTGCCCCTTAAATCCACCTGTATCTAAGCACCACATAACTATTTCTTTTCCACCACCGATATTGAGAATATGCCATTTTACTTCCACATTATATCTAAGATAGTGTGGCGATACAATATTAATTTACGTGTGTGCGTAACGTGCCATTTGTTTTGTTAATATATCATGTAGCTTATACAGATTTTTAGTTATAATATCATTGGTTTTACATGATGTTCTTGTGCTTTAATTAGATTATTTATTTATATATTCGTACAGTTCAGAATTAAACTATGTGCTCTATCTATCCTATGTCATCTTTGTAATCCCTTGATAGCAACGTTCATAAGGAATTCCAAAATATAAAATAAATTACTGCATCAAACTTTTTATCATTGGAAAATAAAATATGTATATAATGAAATACGTAACAAACTTACAATTATATGAGTTAAAAATTAACAACGGATTGAAAAGGTAAAAAATAATATCAAATACCGCAAGCACCTGTAAGAGGTTTCAATATTACAGAGGTCACTGGATAAGGAAAGATAGGGAATTTAATTTAAATTAATTAATAATTAATTTAAAGTTTGATCAAGACCATGATACGCAAGCTTCGCATAGTGATCGGCGAGTGTTGCTCTCGGAAAGGGGTGGTCCGAGCGGCACATGTAAATTCGAGCTACGCACCGGCGCAGGCCGGAACTTACAGGAGCTGTAGCCTACATTGGGAGGAATGGAAAATATATATCAAGCGAAAAGTCCACTATACACCCCCGGGGAGGGCCGGGAGTCCGGACGTGCGTTCGATTCAAACGAGCCGTGGCCGCCCCGTCGAACTGTGCCAACTCGATATTATCAATTCAACTCGTGCTGACGTCCGATGCATCATAGGGCTCTTATTCTAAGCAAATATGTAATACGAAACATTATAACGTAATAACGAAGTGAAATTATACGTCGAGGAAAACTTACCACCCACGTATATAACGAAGTCGACCCGCTTCGGGGATCTATTTCAGATGTAATTTCAGATTTTGCCTTTCACTTCGAGAAACTGCCGACAAAAATAAATATACTTAGACCTCACCTAACACAGCAGAAAGAGGAAAAAATATTAAAAATTAAGAAAATATTTGTATAACAGTTATGTAAACATCTCTAATTACGGCCTGTTTAAATTATTATTTTTTTCTTTGCAGCGTGCGGAGCGGCGTTCTAATTAACATCTATTACAGGTATTTTGGGAAGAGAATATCATTTAGAGAGGGCGCTGAGTACACTCAATTAAAAGAAGCCACATCTCCCCGCCTCCCTTACTCTCGTTCAACCAGAGCGAGAAATGTTGTGACCTAAACATTACACTCTTTTGGGATATTAATTGTTTTTTTATTAATTTATATGCTATGACTAATATACATTTATTTTAAATAATATGTACGGCATCGTGACCTATATCGCTTTGGTATTGGAACGAAACTAGATTAAAGTTTTATTTCATGATAACCGTTATAAATGCGGTATCAGAGTGTGCTGTGTCCGACGTTTCTTGCGGTAGGCCTAGCTTCCTCTGCTTCTGAGCCGATTGTCGGCGCGCGTAAGTTCGCGCCGTCCAACACACTGGGCCCTCACCCCGTGGTCACCCGTTCGGAACGAATCACCCAACCCCTCGACCCACCGCCCGCCACCCTCTTTAAAAGCCAGTGGCGAGCTTCAAGAGAAAGTGCCGCGTGTGTACACCCACATGCGTACCATCTTTGGCAAGACCAGGCGCGAGGATAACGGGGAGAGCTTCGGATTATATGGAGGCAGCGCCCGCCTGCCTTGTATGCGTAAATGCGTTCACACAAAGCCTTCCCGCATACATTTGCATAGTGACTTTGTACGGTAATAATGTATGTGACCACTAGGTCGACACGACCGCGTCCCGGTTGTACGATGCCCGGCCCCAACTCTGTGCGCTGCACCCCGTAGTTACGTGCTTCAATAGATTAGGACTAGGCGCCCTTGTGATAGCAGCCCGTACACAATCATTGTCATCTCGCGCAAATTAAGATTATTCAATTAAATATGATGTTTCATATGCAAAGTAAATAAATATACTTAAGAAAATATTCGATTAGAATATAGAAATTAATATCATTTATCGATTACAAACCAGATATTGTCTGCAAGTACTCGAAGCCTTATAAAATTTAGCAATTTTTGGTAACAAACATAGATCATACACGATTCGATAAATTTAAATGTAGGAAACTGAATATATCAATATCATTTTGATTTACATAGTAAAATTGTATATGTTACTAGGTAATAGGTATATAGATATGTATGTATAAGAGGATTTCTTGAAGTTTCGTCGATATAATAGAAGGGTGACCGAGAGGTGGCTTGGACGTTCGTACGTGTTCACACGACGTCGAGAGTGTGTGTGAGTGCGTCTCGGACATGCACGTTACGCAGATTTCTCTAACGATTTTCCCGGAGTGTGAAATGTAAAATAAGGGGTTAGACGAGGTTGGACTCGACCTCCCCGCGCCTCTCGCCAAATTGATGACCAGCCACCCGTAGGGAGATCTGTTCAAATTTAACACATATCGTATTTAAAAGTAAAACGCTTCTGAACCTTATCCGTTCTCATTAATATCCCCTTGAAAATTGTTAAATATTTCGTACAGAGTTTATTTTTTAATTCGTGAATTCGTAATACAGTTGCAGCCTTTGGCGAATAGAGGAAAACAATACATATATCTATATGTGTATAATGAAAATAATTGAGAGTATCTTGATAAAATGAAGAGAGAATTTAAAAAAATACAATAAATTGCTACCGTATTGTCACACCGTAATCCTGCACTAAATTTCCCAATAATACTAGTAATTTATTTTCAGTAAAGTGCACAATGGTGATTCCATTCTAAACCGCCTTTAACCTCCAAAACCACCATATTTCAGACGGACTCAATTTTATAATCAAACTAGTATATGTTATTCCAATTTTTATTTTTGAATTCTTATTAAGAGAAATAAAATGTTCTTTGAATGGAAACTGTCAGCAATTTAAATGGAGAGCACCAATGGAGAATGTTTCAAAATCGGGTTTTTTTTCCTCTTGAGAGCTTCCGCTGCGTGTTAGTGTACGTCCAAAGTGGACGCTATAACCGAGCGTTCACTTTGGACGTACACTAACACGCAGCGGAAACTGTCAGCATTTTAAATTACCACGTGGTTAAAATTGTTCTTCTTTCTACTTATTATTATAGATTAATATAACAGTTTATTAGTTTATCGTGGGGAAATATATCAATTAATGACAATTGAGCATCTATTATGAATAAATATAAATCTGCTAGAATAAAACACTCATTATCTTCTATACTAATATTATAAAGAGGTAAAGTTTGTGACTTTGTGACGTTGTAGAGGATAAACTCAGGATCTAATGTTCTGATTTGAAATATTATTTTAGTGTTATATAGCTCATCTATCAAGGAAGGTTATATATATCATCACGCTAAAACCAATAGGAGCGGAGCACCAATGGAGAATGTTTCAAAATCGGGTTTTTTTTCCTCTTGAGAGCTTCCGCTGCGTGTTAGTGTACGTCCAAAGTGGACGCTCTAACCGAGCGTCGAGAGCGGCGCGTTCAGCGTCCAAGAACGACGCTCACGCGCCCCGTGGTACACTCACATATCAATGTATATGTTTGAAACGAACGCCGGACGCGACACTACGCTCGACGCTCCGTTATAGCGTCCACTCTGGACGCACATTTAGCGTTAGCTCAGTGCAAAGTAACTATTCAACGCGGGCGTAGTCGCGGGCACAAGCTAGTTTTTAATATCTTGCGGTAAAATCTGAGGATTTAAATTCCACGCCGGCTTAAACAAGCAATCGTTTTAAATTAAAATCATTATTGAAATCGATCGAGTGTGTAGTGTAAAATTTGATGAGAATTTAACTATATTTAGGTGGCTATTAAATTAATAAAATATGATTTGTAAAGAGTTTTATAGTAATCAATAGTATAACGAATTGAATAAGACTGTTAATCATTTCCATGAGATTTGTTACGATTCTTGCGGGGTGGTAGGGTTTTACAGCCTGACTGGGTCGCAACCACCATGTGTATATGGCGAAAAAACCCGTCATAGTGATTTGCTTCTGCGGTTCGCGTTTCGGGATCAGCCTGTGCATATCCAGCGTTTCGCAGGCCGGCATGACAGCGACGACCGGCGATGGATAGTGTGTCTCTCG
The DNA here is from genome assembly GCA_015888305.1 of Antheraea pernyi. NCBI lineage: Eukaryota > Metazoa > Arthropoda > Insecta > Lepidoptera > Saturniidae > Antheraea > Antheraea pernyi. Next base: position 175,131 of record MU159043.1, on the reverse strand, counting down.
GTGGTCGCTATTGTTTTTGGATTGTACTGTGCATCAGGCATAGTGCAGTCATTTTGCCGTGCAACAATAAAAAAACCAACATATTTTATTTTAATCCCTTTAAATGAAATATAAATACTTATAGCAATTAAAAATCCTTTTTTTTAAACTAGCCCATATAAGAATTAACCTTGTCCGGTTTTCAAAATCTGATTGATCCATGAGTTGTTCAGGACTCCTAAGTAAATTTATATTGAAAAAGAAAAATCCGAAATGAAACTTAGACCACTTATAAATTTGAGTCTAATAGTTCTACTTTTCACAGTAACATATAAAGGTCAGGTTGCATGATTTAATAGGTTGTTATCTGATGTACAAGTCCATCATTGTACGACTAAATAATATCAGGCCCGTTCCGATAATAGCCAATGTTCCATTTTAAAATAATCAAATTGCTTAAATTGGTTCTTAAAATGATCAAGGGAATAACAGTGTTTGGAGACGGATGAAACCGGTTTTAGTGTGCGCCACCCCTGCAGCTAACAGTACTTATCGTTTTTTACGCGTCCGCTGCAT
>MU159043.1:78264-174490 GCA_015888305.1 Antheraea pernyi | reverse complement strand
CGCAGCCGTATCATCCCTTATAGGTCGATGTGATCACGGCTGCCTTGATTCTCTGCATCATTACTACACCACGTATCTGTGGACAGACACCAGTTGTTTCAACAATCAACATTGTTTAGAAAAAACTCAAACAAAATTAAATAAAACCTTATTTAAGACATTCAATATAATACCTTCAATATTCAAGTATATTAAACTTCGACTTTTAACTTATTATGATCTTATGATACAACTATAAATTAAAGTATTTATATTGAAATGTACATTAAGGAACATATGTTACATGCACTTGAACTGTCTGACAAATTCGCTGTTCTAAAATCTGTTTTTACACTTTTCAATACCTCAAACTCGAATATTAAATTCGTTTACGTTTGTAACGTTCGTTTATACATAGTCTTCCCTAAACGATTAATTAAATCAATAATAAACAAACCTTGCAAACATATACCATGAAAACTTTTTGGTAAATAAATAAGAAAATAGAGGTCCTATTTAATAATAATATATTTAAACTGCTAAGGGAAAAGTAATACACAACGCTAAGGCGTTTCATTTCGACTTGTAGCTGAGTTGGTGCGAGGTAAAAAAATTTTTTCTGTGATTTCACACAAGTGCACGAATTCGTTTGTATACGTGGATATTCTAAGAATTCTTTCGTGTGCTGACTAGTTTCTGTGCATTTGTGTGGGTGCCTTGCCTATTTCACCTGTTTGCTCTGTGTATGAGTGCAGTGAGTGCATTTTCTCGCGTGGGGATGAATGCGATGTTGCTGGATGTATTTTTTTACAACGCACTCATGTAAATTTGACAACGTCGCGCAATTTGAACGCACCATGTATAATTCGAAAGCGGCGTGTTTTTTTTGTATATTGTTAATAACCAAACTATTGTTATTTTATTGCTCATTTTTACATTATTTTAAACTCAAGTTCTTGATGTAATCATCAACAATCAAACAAAGGAATGGAATATGGTGAGATCGTCATAGAGTTAAAGGAATGATTATATGTCCTACATTTAAAATATTATTCTCAATTATAAATTTATTTCTTAGTCATTTCAATGAGTAGGAGACAATAAATATAAATTCTGCAAATTTAATTAAATATAAAATAAATGCATACATTGTACAAACATATATTTGAGATTAATTTTTTTCATTATTACCATCAAAAATTCGTATTTTTTTAATATCACACATTGTAACACGTATATAATACATTATTCTACCAAATAGGATGTATGGAATAAGAATTAAATTTAAGACAACTGCTACGTTTTCTCTTAATTTTTTTCTTTCTTATTGATATGTCTGAGACAAACCTACATTTTTTTATATCGGAAATGCTGATTTTTTATGTCATGCTAAATTTAGTACAAAAGCGATTATAAAGTATGATATATTGTATTGAACATCTTGCACAAGTATTGGCTCAAGTTAAATTTCTTTAAACATTATTATTTAGTTTCATACATCAATTAATAATACCAAGTAAAATAAATGATAATATTTTCGCTGAAACCAACTGTGTTTATTATAATTTTATAAGTTACAATGAAATATGGTAAAATATATGTATATCTATACTAATATTATAAAACTGGAGGTTTTTTTTTGTTTGGTTGAACGCGCTTATCTCAGGAGCTACTCCGATTTGAAAAATTCTTTCAGTGTTAGATAGCTTATTTATCAAGGAAGGCTATAGGCTAATATCATCACGCTAATACTAATAGGAGCGGAGTACCAATGAATAATGTGAAGAATGTTCCAAAATTCCAACTATTCCACGCAGATGAAGTCGCGGGCAGAAACAATAAGAAGTATAAATAAAATTAAAGAATTTGTTTTTGTCTCGGCTAAATTCTAAAGTAACTAACCTGATTATGAGGAGACTTTTACTAGCGTATACATAACATTTTTAGAGCATTATTTTAGTAGATCTATTGAACCTGTACGTAGGGATGAATGAAATGAATAGAAGATAAGCTCAAATCGATAGAAGCATTGTAGGGATTAATAAGTGGTAACAAAAAACACGTTGTTTCCACGAAACAACATAATTATATTCACGAGTTTAAAGAAGCCGGTATAAGCTAGTATTATATAAAGTTTGATATTAGACTTTCTCATAAGCATCAATTCATGAAAACAGATTGAATCGCCTTCATACCAAAGTCGACTGTGCGTGTTCGTGACTATAAATTATAATTTAAAGATCTAGCTCAAAAAAATACCTAGCGTTTACAGTGAATTAGCACTAATCGTTGCACATCAATCATGTGTATATATTTTACTGGTATATTAGTACACTAAAGCTAATTTATATCCGTTATTAGGGTACACGTGTAATTTACTCATAAAAAAAAATAGATACCTAATTGTGATTTATATAACTCCCTTCGTACCTCATCTTTTTGTGTTAATTTAAAAATCGATCAGTTGTGATAATGCTTGTATTTATTAAGTATATTCCGATATTTCATTGGTCGACGATCAACGTTATGTTTTAATTGTTTTTTAACATCAGTTTCCAAATAAAATACAACATGTTACTAGCTAAAGGATCAAAATGAAACCGCTATAAAAACAATAACGTCATTAAACCTGAAATAGTTAAATAAAATTAAATAAATGAATATATAAAAAAATTAAAAAGTTGCTCACAGATACGGTTTTTTAATATATACAATAAATACATTACACACGCAAAAAAGGTGCGGTACAGAGTCTGCAGAATAGAAGAAAATAAATGGAAAGAAAAACATGTTACTATCTAATAATGTAGCTTTTTGTAGGTGAAAACATTTTTAAAATCGGTTAAGTATAGTATAGGTTTATCCATTACTAACAAAAAAACAAATCATTTCTCTTTACAATAGTATAAATATAGATTATTTATATTTTTAAATTATATATATGTAATAATATTCTTAAATTATAGGTAGAGAATATCGTCTAACTCGTCACCAGAAATTAATACTCCTGGAAGTTCACCTCCTTAATACGTTATGCTGACCGAGATATTGGTCGCGAGGCGTGCCAAACAGTCAGCTCATTAAAAAATACGTTAAAAAATCTAAGCGAATTCTGACTACATGACTCTAGAGTTTTAATTCCAAACAACGCAGATATGTAGGCCTAACCGAAATCAGCATATTTACACCGCCTGAGGTCATCTGCTAAGTAACTGCTGTTAATTAATTATAGTACTACAAATGTTTTTTCTTAGTGGTTCATGACCACCATACATCAGGAGTAGTAAGGATGGATTCTCAACAGGGTTGCGACCATTACACGCATAATGATAAAGTGTCACAGTGACTCAGTTTCTCCGGTTTTGGAACTAGCTAATGAAAGTAACGACTGCCCACGGATTGTACATTATTCACATCATATTTACTATCAAGTACAGTGCTGTCACTAACTCGTACTTCATTTTTTTAAAATCTTGTTTAATTAAAATTAAAAATTATGCAAAAAGGTAAAAATGGTAAAATCCAATAAAAATCCGTTTTAGAAAAATTTATAACTGTATATTATAATTTTCACATTTTTTACGATCGGTTTTCTAAATAACAATCATAAATATTCCTTTTTTATTTAAAACATCAACCGCCTCTTTTCCATCATTACAAAATGAGATTGATGCCTTTATACAAACTTTATATCTATGTTCCATATTTTTAACATTCTCGCCCACCAAGGACAAGGTTTACACATTCATCACGATTTCACCTGATATTAAATGAGATGTATTCCAAAATGGACACATTAAACCTAATTATTCGCTTTTAGAGGATTAGCTCTGAATGCCATAGGTGCTCGGCGGCAGCTGTTCAACTTGAGGATAGTAGCTAGCTAGGCAGGCTTAGAAAAAGGTCTACAAACAATAACATTCTACAAGGTAATCTATACTAATATTATAAAGAGGTAACGTTTGTGAGTTTGTGACGTTGTAGGGGGTAATATCTGGATCTACTAAACAGATTTTGCAAATTCTTTTACCAACAGAAAGCCACGTTATTTGTGAGTGTTATAGGCTTTATATTAATCCGAAAAATGATAAGACTTTTTTGTGGAAGTCAGATTTGAAAAGTAAGTCGGAGAAATAACGATCGAACGAAATCGGTTCTTACGAATGCCGCCTTAACGATGAGAGATATATGATTGAGTTCTAGAGAAAAGTTGTAGAGCTTGATAATGCCTACAAAAAGTCAGCGACAGCATATTATATCTTTGATATTATATATTTGAGTCACAAAAAGTAGTTTTTTATAAACGTTTACCGCCCAACGAAGTGGACACGGGTCAGTTAGTTACTTATCAAAATAAAAGCAATATACATTGCATAATTTCGCGCGATACAGTGACACAAAATCTTACATCACTGCGACAACATTACACAAATATCACCTCCACACACGTGCACGCATACACGCTTACACATGCAAGTGGAAGGGTTTTATTTTATTCCCTTATCAAACTGAAATAGTTTAGAATATTATCCGATACGATATATATATAAGAGTTGTTGAGGTATGTATGCTTGGTACACATATATGTTTCAACAACTCATATATGTATGAATAGTTAGTTTAGTTTTAGGTTAGCTCAGATAAGTCGCGAATTGCATGTATCAGGCAATAGTCAACGCCGAGGTGTGCCGTGCATCCTTGAGCTAGTTGTCAAAATAAAATCGGCTGAGTGCCTTAAGCGCTCGCCTTAGTAGCCTGGTGAAGTTGTTAAGACCTTACTGCGTCAATAGCGTAGTCAGTTCGAAAAAAAAATACATTCCATAAATTAGCTCTTTCAAAGACTTTGACAGATTAAATTACTATGTACAGTCGTAGAGAGTCATAGAATAGTTATCCATATCCAGTTGCTAACTTTGTCAACTGTTCACATACCTCATCTTAATTTTATAGAAAAATTTAATGAAAATGAAAAATAACAACTTAATAAATATTACAAAAAGTATTATTCCAATTTGCTGATTAAGATCTTAATTTTGTAATGGTTTGACGTATAAAACGATTGCTCTAAACTTCGGTCCAATAAAACTAATGTACGTTGGTTTAGCTGTTACGAGACTATTTTACTATGAATTATGTATTGTCTTTAATATTCTTGTCATGGGTAGGTTTATAAATAATTGAATGAAACCTGTAAATCTCCTTGAGTTCTAAATTGATTTATTTTGCTTCGCCGCTGACGTAATGTTCTAACGGTTGTTTACGGATTATAAATATTTCGTAAAACACATAAATATATCGATCAATATGGGCAGGTTTTAAGAGCTTCCTTGATAGTCGCTACTAATGTGTACAGTGCTTAACATCTGTAGATATTATAATTGTTCAAACCTTCATGGATCACCTGACCTTTTATTTGGCAGACATAAAAAAATGACTTTTAGTAATCACCATATAATAACATGTCTGCGACCGGCATATATCTAAAAACGGGAGCGTTCGTAGAAAATGTTTCGTCCTTTACGACCTCAAAAGTAAAGTCAATTCGGTGAAGTGACTAATCGAATAAATTACATTTTATATTTATATATATAGAATAAATTACATTCTACTCGATATTTCAACGATACTTTTAATATGTTACTGTATTAATAGTATGTTGTTACATGTGTCTAAAAGATACCGGCCATTTCGTTTTCGTTGAAATGCTTCAATTCTGCCATGAGAAGTACGTGTTTTGTCGTTGATTTTCTCATTATTACTTGCCTCTATGGAAATACGTTATGATAGCCTAAATAACAATCTATTAATAATATTTTTTATATTATTTAATTTTTTACATTATTAGTGAAGTCTGAATCTGTCAGTAAAATTTGCGTTTATATTAGCTCTCTCTTATCAAAGATTAGGCAGGATAAAGAAAAGGCGTTGAATTTGATTCATATGTGTAGATTATATATTTTAAGCGTCTGTTCGTTATTAAGTTAAAACGGATGTCAATAAAATCACATAAGTTAAAAAAGCGCATAGTACAAGGTCTCGATAACAAATGACGAAACTCATAGCACAGAGATATTGAGGCACTCCTATCAGTAGTTTAGCTTAGGTTAGCTCAGATTTATTTATTTCAGGTTGTCGTGGAGTTTTAGCCGGTTAAAGTCGCCGTATGGCACCACCCCTGCGTGGCATCAAAAAGGCTGGTGGTCGGTTCAGTTCAGGCTCTCCCCCGAGGGCCTGACGGTCGCAAATTGCATGAGTCAGGCAACAGCCCAAGGCGAGGTGTGCCGTGCACCCTTGAGCTAGTTGTCAAATAAAATTGACTGAGTGCCTTAAGCGCTCGCCTTAGTAGTCCGTTGAAGCTATTAAGACCTTACTAGGTCAATAGCGTAATCAGTTCGAGAAAAAAAGGGCAATCCTACCGATTTAAAAATACATTACATAGACTTGCCTCAGAGTGTTGCGTCTCGGAATCGATCTAATTTGCGAAGGTTTTTTTTAATATGATGTTGATACTTGGAGACCATTTTGATAACGTCCAGAGTCAATTAATTATATTTTTTTATTATTTTAATTTATTACATAATATTATCATAAGAAAATAAATATAACTTACTTTTAAGTAAAAACTAAAGTATCAATAAAAAGTAACCTTACAATAATAATATTTACCTAAGCAAATATAATAATAAATTTTTTACTACAGATTTAAGTTCATATCAATAATAATAGATACAATAGTTTTTTCTATCTATACATATAATAAAAAGGAAGTGTCTGTATGTAATATCAAAATAACATTTTTTTTTACTGATTGGGTGTGAAAGTACAACAAACGATAGCAAAAATGCAATTTTTAAAATTTTTGTCGGTCTGTCTGTCTGTTTGTTCCGGGTAATGTCCGAAACGGCTGGACCGATTTTGACGGAAATTTCACTGGCAGATAACATACATCATAACAATTAATTTAGTTTATTTTAATTCAGAGTAGCTATTAACCGTGGCTTTATTCGCAGTTCTATCTCCAAAACGCTTAGACCGATGTTTACAGGATCTTGACCGACAACTAGCGGACATTATAAAAAGTAATTTAGTCTATTTTAATTTAGACTAGCTGTTAACCGCGGCTCTGCCTGCACTGCTATGTCCAAAACGATTGGACCGATTTTCACGGAACTTTCACTTGCAGATAGCTGATCATAAAAAAGTAATGTAAGTTATGCTATTTTAGATTAGCTGTTACCCGCAACCTCGTCCGAATGAAATTTAAAAAAAAAATATGTTGTTCACTGTAAACATGTGCGTAAGACGTGTGTTGTACTGAACTCCAAGGATAAATATAATTGAAATTCATATATCTGTATGAATTATATTGTTTTTTTGGTCATTTTGGTGGCCATTTTATTAAATTTAAATTGTCAAACTGTTTAGATAGGTAAAATGTTTATATGTTGATTTATATTTATGCAAGATATCAAGACATCAGCTCATCCATTGTTTACAACTCAACATTATAATTATTAATAGTAATTTTAAAGATACAAAGGGTCTTTCTAATAAGATATTAGACCATAAACGTATTACTTATTGATAATATGAGCATATTATATCATTATCTACCTTTAAGTCATTTTTCCATTAGTTCCTTATACAGTGTAAGTGAGCACTGCGGGGATATGGTGGGTTAAGGCTCCAAATATGTAGCTGATGATAAACCTCATTTGCCGCACTGTTAGTATTTATATATCTGATGTATACGTTACATTTTACTGTAAGGGACGTGAGTGTCGTACTTACAATTGTTTTTAAAGAGCATTTCTATAATTGTAGATGGTCTCAAATTCTATATTTCTTAAATACAAATTAAAAAAACGCGTGCGGAGTTGCTGGTACAACTAATTTTAGATATTTTTCACTATGTAATTATGTAATTATTTTGAATAATTCGATACCGCGCTTTCTTTATTCATGTAAACATATTACTTTCTTCTACTTGCATTGTTTTCTATAATAAATTTTGCATTCACAATTACGAATTCTTTTTGTAACATATTAAAATAATTGTTAGTAAAAGTAATGGTTACTTATAATTATGAATCATGTTACATTTATATGAGAAATACAATCTTATTACGTTACCCTGTATTATATTTTGTTTGTTGGATTTTCAGTATAATGTCTATTATCCATCTGGTTTTCGTCGTTTGATTCCAATTGTAATTATTTGTTGAAGTTATACAACGTTTTTACTTATACAATTTACTATTTAAAAATTATTATATTATTTATTTATAAATTTACTAATTTAATTTAATATATATATACAATTTTAATTGTAAATAATAGGAAATTAGTTTAAAAAAAAATAATTTTACATATTTAAATACCTATTATTCTGCAGTATACTGTTATTATGAAAATATATCCTCTCAATAGCAACATTTTCTATTTTTTTGTATCGATTATTATAGATGTAACACTACAGGGTACAATAAATATTTCAATGGCAATGATACTTTACCCCAAAGTCGGAGTCAGTTTCTCAAGTCGATCCTCGCAAAGTTAAAATCGGACGTCATGAAGGAAACATAAAAATAATCAAATAACAATCACATCACGCACACACATACCCAAGTTTACGCACAAAGTTAGATATTAAACAATATTATAAACAAACTCACATACTCAATCTTTCGTTGGGTATATTAACTACTAGCTTCTGCCCGCGACTTAGTCTGCGTGGAATAGTTACTTTGAGCTAAGGCTAACACGCAGCGGAAGCTCTCAAAAGGATAAGAAACCCCGATTTTGAAACATTCTTCATTGGTGCTCCGCTCCTATTGATCTTAGCGTGATGATATATAGCCCATATCCTTCCTCGTCAAATGAATTATCTAACACTGAAAGATTTTTTCAAATAAGACCAGTAGTACCTGAGATTAGCGCGTTCAACCAAACAGACCCTCGAGCTTTATAATATCAGTGTGGATAATATGTATTACTTCACAATTGACGCTTTGTAATTATATTAAATTTTTTAAACGCCCTCATTGTGCTGTGAAGTACTTATAACAATAAAATGAAATATACAAATTTAAAATCTCAAATTCAGTTAAGCAATCTCTACATACTGCAGTTATATCACAACATCGCAATCTCGCTATAACTTATAATTAAAAGCTAAATATCAAACCTGAAATCCATACGTTCTAACTCATATCGAACTATTACTGCTTTGTCTAGATGTGAATCCCATAAAACAAAAATATCTCATGATAATCATTACATAGTATAAAACAAAGTCCCCTAACGCGTCTGTCTGTCTGTCTGTTCGCGATAAACTCAAAAACTACTGAACGGATTTTCGTGCAGTAAAATCCTACTAATAAATTTAAGTTAATTACTTGGTTTACGGGGTTGCAAAGAATAAACTTATTGTTTCCAACAACTAGGCGGTATTATAAAAGTTGCTAAAATAATATAAATATATTTTTACTGTTTTACTACATTTTTTCAATGAGTAATTTCAACTAGAGTATTTAAAACAAAACTAAATTAGTTATGGACTTATGGATAACTATAATATAAATTACACGGTAGTGTTTCAGGGATTAGCAGAATTAACTAAGCGGCGATCCTTTCAACCTTTTAATCCGGCACTAATAAATGTGTAACTAGAAAATTTCCACCAAACAGATAACGGACTCCATTGTTTCATTTGACTTTAGTCAAGAACTAAGAAATATTTTATTGTTCTCTTCTTTTGTTACGATAAGCTCCTTCATTCATCCATCAAAAAGTATTCTGTTCAAATATAATGATTGACTATTATTTTAAAATTCTGAGAGTTCCTTTGTTTCAGAGAATGTAATAAACTTAGAGTTTTAAAATAATACATTTTTAAATATATAATACTGATGAAAAATAGCAAACTAAAGTTTTAATACTTCGTGGAATAGAACATGCTGGAATAGTAAACCAATAATATTGATTTGTTGATATTGTATGGGATGAACGAGAATTTGATGAAATAATTCGCAATAGTTCTAATATACCTATAATAAAATATACATATTGACGTGATAACGTCTTATAAATTGACGAACGCAGGCTGCACGCTCGAAAATGCATGGCTCATTGTCACGTTCTGCCTGAGCCGTGCGTGCAAGCGGAAGCGCGGAACAAGTGATATAGAGAGGCGCGATCGTCCTAAGCGTTCGGCTTGTTACGCATATATCTATACATAGAATAATTCAATTTAATTCATAAAAGTATGCAATATTTCATTAAGTTATGACGTTATCGCGTAAAATTATCGTTCGTAAACTGACTTCAGAGATAACCATTTTTTATTTTAAATCTTTACATACATATAATACATTGGTCGGTGAATTAAACGGTGATTTCGACAATAGCGTCACCTACCGAGTCCAACAATATCTAAGAATCAAATAAACGACCTCATAAGTACAAAAAAATCGCTAAAATCGGTGAAGCCGTATAGAAGGAGAAAAATTACGTACATTGTAATGTTATATACAAACGCTAAATTGGTGTAGAATAATAAAAAGAAGTACTACGCTTACGTAAGCGTATTGTATAATGTTTAATTAATAACTTGTATGGGTAATTACTTATATCTTCAATTAAAGAATAAATTTGAGTACCAATAATAGAAAAGAAACAATTATTTTGTTTTAGTCGAAGGAGGGCTAATAAGATTGATAGTGATAACCGTCTGAATAAGTTCGCGGGAAATATCGTCAAAAGATTTGTCCACGATACGAGCGTTTTTAATGTGTTCTGTAGCTTTTTAATTCGAAATAGAACTAAACACCTTGAAAGAAGGTTTAATCGATGTCTTTTAATAATCGTAAATAAACTACAATGTAAGATCTAATATATTGTATGTTTAGAATGGATAACAGTGTAATAGTGATAATAATTATATTAATATTGCATTGTTTAATTCTTGATTGATTTTTGGTTGTTTGATTTTCCATTTAAATTTGTTATTTTATCACAACGTAACGTTAATAGTTTTTCGGTATTTTTTTATGTTGCAGTTATTTTTAATACTTAATGAATTTCAATATAACAATTATTCAGTAATATGTTAGGGCCGACAAGATCAAAAACACAACGTAGAGGAAATAAATATAGCAAAATAAAACGGATTTGGTAGGTATCCTATTGTTTCATTTATAACATACTAGCGGGCCCGGTACACGTTGTCCCGCCCTGATTATGCAAAAATCCTTGACAAATTATATACTAAAACGTTCCTTATGAATCATCCTATCCACTGGTGAAAACCGCATGAAAATCCTTTTGGTAGTTTTTGAGTTTATCGCGAACAGACAGACAGACAGACGCGGTAGGGGACTTTGTTTTATACTATGTAATGAAGTTAGGTATAGTTTAAATGTTATATTGGTGCATATTCTTGAATGGCATGTGCTTATTTACATACCTAAATACTTATACAATAAAACTTATACTTATACGGCATATAACTTAAAAATAGGCCACACTTTTTAATCTATAAATGTATTTCAAATGCTCTGTAAATTAAAATGAATAATGGTATAATATTAAAAGTAAATAGAAAGGCAAATTTAAAATTACACTATTAACGATTTTATACTGAAAAAATGAAAAAAAAATTATACACTTTCCAGAATACCGGCAAATGTGTTTTTTTAATTTAGATTTGAGTAAATTACGAGTGACTTTGTACGTGATAGCCTTTATTAGTATAATTTCGTCGCTGGCGGTCGCACCACGGCTCGCGTAAAAGTTGTCGAAGCACAACTTTGTTTGTCAGCCCGTGTGTTTATTGCCGTGGTCCCTCATAAAATGTTATGAATGATACAGTTCGCGGGGCACGGATTAACCGTTTAGTAGCTTCGTTTCGTATCCATTATACGTTTAGTTCGTTGTTTTGATATCTTTTTGAAATGTCATTTTTTTTCAAATATTATTATTATAATTAATCTTAATTGATTATATTAGCAATTACGTCTATAAATATATATAATATTCATGGATTTTCCTTGTTGCTTTCTAAAATATTTGCTAAATAATGTTAACCATCATCGCGTCCATATAATCATCATTATAATGACTAAAAATGAATTTACGTATCTGAAGCGGGAGTAGAATAATATAATATTACATTTTAAATGAAAATAACAACATAGGAAGGTTTTTGTTGAATTTAATAAAGGCATAGTTGAAATAGTATACGGAAAATCAATGAAATACCAAGTGTAAAATGGCATGGTATGTTGGACGGGAACAAGGAAGCCTCTTTATTTCTGTGAAGGAGGGTATCGACACAGTCCGAGAAAATCGATGTTACAACCCTCATAGTTTGCATGGACCGCGTGTCCAGTGCTCGGGTATGACCGGCCCTCTTTACATTTCGTTTATTGTTACGATTTTAGTTACAATTATAATTTTGACAATAACTGCTTGTAAGTCGTAGTTTAAATTTGGTCGTGCTTAGAAAATTTTTAAGGAACCGCGCCTGTTTCCCCCTCAACCGGCATGCGTCCCTCTCACGTCCGCGATGCAAAATTTTTAGTGCCCTGCGCAGAACTCCATTACTCTAGAATACATACGGTTTTGCTTATACAATGTTGGTAATCTTTTAAGAAATCACCAATTCAAGCGTGATCTACTATTTCAACAACTATTATATGCAAATATTAATATATAAAGAATGGTAAAGTCGTGAAGTCATTCTGTGAGATATACTAATAATACACTGACTTTTTATATTAATAAATATATATTTTTTTTATAAGAGTTGCTTTATATTCTCGTTATTAATGACCTAAGATTTAGCTAGAATAATTCATCGAACAATTCTAGAACTAATGTAATCCGGTTTCAAGGATTTGTATGGCGTATTATTTATATAGTGTTTTACTTTCTAAGTTTATTTACTTAATAATCACTTATGTTTTCTAAAGACCCTTTATGAAGATAAAGTCCTACTTATCTTAATATAAATGTATATATATTTTATTAATTCAACCTGTAACTGATAACAAGATATATTATTAATGTCTTATATGCTTATGGTAAGATTGAGATTTCGTTACAAATAAAATCGTCTTTTTAAAGGTTAATACGTAAAGATTGTTTTTATTGTGAAGGTGACTTATAATATATCCGGTAACAATTCTCGTTTTAGTATCAATAAGTATGACTATAATTACAGAGTGCATATGAAACGTTATTGAGGTTTATAAAATATAATATTTAAAATTTACAGTTGTTCGTCGCAGGGCTCTATCCACCCGCATTGTAAGGGTGGGTGCTATCGCTATCCTACTCGGACGCAGCATCACCGGACATTTCGACCGGGCATTTCAATTTTGAGAAAGAGTAGGACCAGTCCCGCACCCCGCGCCTCGATGATTCCCCGCGACGACCATCTCTCTCGCACCAAGGATATACAAAAGGACGAAGGAGCGATAACTTCATCATCGCGTAACGCTCTCACTCGCACGCACGCCACGGTGGGGGACGACGTTGCGAATTGTTATTGAAGTCATGCCCCCGAAGGCGACTTCGGGAAGGCTGTCAGTTGCTAGTAAACGGTCGCAGCGTCTGTACCAGGTCGTATCACTACGCTCCCGCGTTCAACCTGCCACTGCGTACAAACTATAACGCGCCGCGGCAACGAGTAATAAACAAGTGCCAACTTCTATAAAAGTCACGTGCGATTAAATTTATACATTAATATTTTTTAATTAATCTATAATACGTTTTTTAAAGTTCGAACATTAAACTTTTTGAGTGACCGGTATATATCGTTTGTGCCATAGACAGTTTGGTGTTATTAATTTGATGGAGGTTTTGGCATCGGTTCGCTTACGTTAACATCGCGATTGTGTTTACGGTGCGCACGTGGTTGCGGTGCGAGCTCGCACGCGAAATGCCGCGAAAAACTTTCTTTGGAAATACCATTGATGTTCCCGAGGTCGCGTGAATATATATCGCGATCATGATTTTGATTTGTGAAGCTTGACTGATATTGGACTACATGTACATCGAAACGAGAAGTGTAATTTTTTTATTATTTTTTTTTCGTTGGAGGAGACGGTGTTCTCCATTGGACTGATGATAAATGGCTAACAACAGTAACGCTGTGTCGTCGACCTTACCGTCGAGGGATTATCATTGTAAGGTTTGCGATCTCTACTTAGACACTGTCGATTCATTAGAAGTTCATCTTCAATATCACAAAGAAAATTTGTATGTGAAGTGGGGTACGCAAAACTCTCAAAATGATACAGATAATAACAACGGAGCAAAAGTAACAACAACTACGACGGTGTCGGCACCAGCCGATTCGAGTGATAGCATGATCACCAAACCCAGTCCAGAGTTCCAGCAGCGAGCGACGCCGGAAACGTCTGGTCAGTTTCCACATCCCGCGACTCCTCAAAGTTACCACAGTGCACCTTCACCATATCAAAATCCGGATCAGACAAACTTCTCACCAGGAACTCAATACTCTAATAATTATACGCATTCTGGTTTTCCTCAAAACCCAGATCAGATCAATTGGGAACAATCACAATACGGCCAAGAGTATAAACCAAGTCGCTTTCATCCTTATAAGATGCAAGATCGGTCGCAAGTATCATCATCGAGTCCACTATATGGACAACCGCTGAATCAACCTACACCTTCACCTTCACCGAACCAGTGCGATAAATGTGGCTTTGTATGTGATTCCGCTGTACAATTAAATGAACACTGCAATTCAGCACACGCAGGCACCAGTGGAGCTCCTTCAGGGTCCATGCCATTTCATCAATTTTCTGGCAAACAATACAATAACTCCGGGTATCCGAATGAAATTACAAAAATAAAAGAAGAACATGAAGAATCATCTGACATATTAGATCTCGATTCCCAGAAAGTTGTTTACCAGGGAAACGAGGGTGAACAACAGAACGCCACCTATGAAGAAGCATCGTCACAAGGTCGTGAAGTAAACAACCGTACTGTCCCTATGATGCCTTGGGAGGCTCAAAAGATGTATAGTAATCCGCAGCTAAATGGTGACGTTTCTCTTTTTAAAGAACAGAAAATGTTTGTTGATCCAAAAACATATCCTTCGGAAGCAAAAATGTTTCACCCTGAACAAAAATTTGGCTATCCACAAGATAAATTTATTCATCATGACCAGAAACCATTTATGCACGTTGAACAGAAAATATACCCTGGTGTACAAATGCCTCCTCTTGGTGATTATCAAGGACCAGTGGTTTCTTCTAATCCTGATATGAAGCCACCATATAGGCCATATGATTCACCGGCAGTGCCACAAATAACAAGCACTCAACCGGCTAATTCTACATCGTCAACCTTACCGACTATTGGAGGTAAAGGTGCAAATTGGAAATCTAATGAAGCAAGAAGACCCAAAACATATAATTGCACTGCTTGTAATAAATGGTTTACTAGTTCGGGTCATCTCAAAAGGCATTACAATACTACCCTTCATAAAAATGCAGTGAGGTCGTCGGGACAGCCAGATCCCGCCACCATGCCAATATCCAGTCATCATCATCCCAGTCGTGATGCCATTCAAGGACGTAACCAGCAACAAACTGCTGATTCGAACACTCAGAGCCCCGTTCCATCTGAAGACGGTCGAGGCGTCGATGACCCCGCTCTTCAATCGCCGTACGCATCGCAAAATTTTGAAAGGTCACATCGTGTCGGTAACATGCAGGTCAAGTCACTATATGCACATCTTCAACAGGGTAATTTAGATAATAATTTCAGTAATAATCCATTAGTTAATCACCCTTTACAGCACCACGTCGGTTCGCATCCATTGAATATAGGTAGTCAACCGCCAGGGTTAGGTATTTCAAGCGATAACAACCACCAGGGATCAAAAGGTGTAGCAATATCTACAGCAGGGAATCCCCCAAACGGGGAAGCAGGTCCCTCTGTTTCTCAAAATCACCATATGAGGGGCCTGCTATCAGTGTCAACCAGCAATATTTCAACACAAGCTCTAACACAGAGTACTCCGGCGCCTACGGCACACACGCTGCCTCCGTTCAGCCATTTGGGCGTCAACCCGTACAGTCCGAGGTCTACGGATCCTTTGGGACCTTCAGTACCGGACCCCACGCACACCCCATTGTATTTGGGTCAGAATTTTCAGCAGACTATAGCACCGAATTACCCAAACGGGATGGCCCCCCACGTTATGGATATGGCTATCAACAATCTGCATATAGCCAATCCGGCTACTTTTGGTGAATCAGCACCTGAAGATGCCGAGGTTATGGAACAAGAAACGTCAAGCCACTCTGCCGGCGGACGCCTGCCAAGTTTCGCGCAGCTCCAAACGCAGAGCTTCAGCGTTTATGTTTCTAACTACATCACACCGCCTAACGTGGGGGGTCACGTAATTGCCGATGATTCGGCCGCCGGTTACATTACTGTTGATCCGGTCCACTCTCCTTTGCAGTATCATTCTGACATTACCGGAACTGGTATGGAATATGAATACAGTTTATCACCCGGCTGCATTAAGGCAGCTACAATTTGTTATACTCCGGAACAAATCAAGGTCTATCCGTACGGCTATGCAGTTGTAGGTAAAACAATAAAACGAGAGGATGACATTATGCGATCCGATTCAAGTGAGCTTCAAATATTAAAAATAGAGGATATTATGGACTATGCAAATAAGGAAAATTATGGGTCTCAAATGAAATCTCCGGCGAGTCCAGAGAGCGCGAAGGCGGAAAATGAGAGTAATGGCTCTCCATCCGTTTCATCGACTGTTCCGAGTACACCACTAACTGAAAGGAATCAGCTAAAGATAGCGACAGCTACGACTAAACACAAATGTTACGAATGTGATAAACTATTTAATAAAGCGTGCTACCTCACACAGCACAATAAAACATTCCACTCTGGTATCAAACCGTTTAAATGTAATCGGTGTGGCAAGCGATTCTCTGATGACGTATCATACGAAGGACATTATGTCAAACATACTGACAATAAGCCCTTCAAATGTAGCGAATGTCCTAAGTCTTTCAATCATAAAGCGGATCTACGTCGTCATATGTGTTTACACTCAGGCTGTAAACCTTTTGCTTGCGACCAGTGTGGTAAAGGTTTTATAAGGAAAGATCACTTAGTAAAGCATTTTGAAACGCATATTAAAAAAAATTTGCGTTCGCAGTCGTCTTCGTCAGTTTCCTCAACTTCCGCCGCTTTAAGGTCGCCCAAGGCTTCCTCGTCACCAACCTCAACTACACAGTCGACCAATTTGTTCTAAATCAATTACTACAGACAAAATGTCGCGTCCACATATCATTTGAAATGACACATCGCAATAATATTCTTTACTAAGAAAAAGTATTATTAATAAATTTATTGAGTAGCTGATATATTGTTCTTGCCATGTTAATCTGGCTATTCATCAAAATTAGTGAACAAAAAGATTTCTTAAATCAATACGAATAATATTTGATATTACACGGATGACTAAAGCGTGAGATACAAAACGTAAATATATTTTATTATATCAATATTTCTATTTACACATAACATTATAACGTTCACCAGCTTTTAAACTTTGTTTTTGTTCAACATGTTCGCATATTGGCGTGCATTCAGTTTGGCTCGTTTTTTTGTTGTTCATTCAACCTAACCTTGTGTCCAGTGCAAGGTGACTTTACATGCCTGGGTGTCTGGGTGCTAAACATATAATTACATGACGTTAGTTAATTCTGTAATATCGTTCTATTGAATCATATCATTTTTATAATATTATAAAATGCTGAAGATATTTAGAATTAATTAGATAATGGTATCACGGCGTTTTACGTCCGGATCCAGTAGACCGAAACGTGCATATTACGCATAAAACGCATATCTTATTTAATTGTAAAATTTTATTATAAAACCATAGGAAGTGTTTATTTTAGAAAAAATCTATGTTCTTCATAATGGTTGTTAACGTTATAAGACACTCTCATTGTGGCGAACTATTTAGAGTAATTTTTGTATATAGTTAAAGGGACATGATTGCCAGACACTATTTTATGTAGCAACTACAAAAATGTAAACTTAATATCTTAATAAATGATAAAAGTAATTAATGATAAAGGAAAATGACGGTACAAATTTGAATCTGACGCAGATAAAATATCTAAAGTAAGACTATTGCCAAGATATAGGTTAGTGTTAACAGAAATCTTAAAGCAATCTATATGTACTTACCTAGTGGTAGGTAGTTGTGAATCGAGTTAAGGCCACCGGGCGTAGTGTTGTGTGATGAACATTTATTTCTTTGTTCTATTTATGTTCAGTCTCGTTCAGTCTGATTTGTTTATTTGGATGTTGCCTTTAGAATGTGAACTTACTGATGGTTGCTTATTACTTACTTAAGTTTTTTGTTCTAGCTGTAAAATCTTATTAATTATCATTATTGATACGTCCCCGGTGCTTCCTAATATTATTTGTCTGTTAACATTTGTTTGATGTAAGCTAGTTAACGTCTATGTTTAAAATTCTGAATTAATTTCTAGAAATGGAATGTTTGTGTCCAATTAAGTTACCAATGTGTTATCTAAACGAATTTAGTTTATACATTCCTGTTTCGTTAGTGGTAGGAAAGTAGTCTTCCTAAACGTTGCCAAATTTATTCCGTGAACTCTCTGTTGCGATACAGTTTATTAAAAAAAATGATTTTAATTAGCCTAATAATAATGAAATTCTCTAGCAATAATTTGAAATAATAAATGTAAATGTTTTTGTATAGAATTAAAGATAATATGTCATAATTGGTTTATCTACTTAACATATTAAGAAATTCAAATTAAATAGACATTGAAACATCGGTTATCAAACCTATTTCTTTTATTGAATGAAAGTGGTAAGAATGAACAATAAAATTCAACTTTACAAGTTACCTTTTCAACAAATCAAATATTATTTAATATCAATTCAATGAATTTGAATAAATTTATAATTTAATTAGAATGAAATTGTTTATAAAGGACTAACTAACACAAGGATTTAAGTCTATAATAAGATGATATCAAAAATTAATCAATATAGTTTAACTGATGCAATAATTAAAGTTATAAATATACCATTAATAAAAATATTAAAATTAAATTCCCTTGTTTATTGCGAGACGGGGTTTTAAAGTTATTGTGCTCTGTCTCTTTTATTATTATAGGTGGGAAAATTAAAAGCCATTGAATTATACAGACACGGCAAGCATTCGTTACGATTAGTTAAAATATTTTTAAACTTGTGTATACAATTATTAACATTTTCATTTTTCATCCATATCACTGATAGGACAATATATAAGAAATAGGTCGGATACCCAAAAACATGATTTTGATATCGTACGAAGCAGTTTATTGGAACATATCAAGGCCGTTAAGTGCATCTGGGAGTTTGTCGAATTAATCGCTGCAATATTTATAGTTTATTTCTCTCAGGTTGTGATCGTTTTGGGGTTTTCCCAATACCGTATAAAAAGACGCTTAATTCGGCATACCCTTAAATAGCACCCATATCATTGGTCCCACAACAAAAAAGTGCAATATGAACATTATATCGATTTAATTTTTGATAATGTTTGTATTTGAATGTTGATTATATTGCAGAAGTATTTTTATACACATAGAAATGTCAAAAACGATGTTAATCTACCTCAGGAACTATTTACATTAGTATATATAGAACCAATAACATTTTAGAAGTATTTTGAAAAGGCAATAATTGAAAACATTGTATCAATATGGCCTACCTCTCGACTGTTAATCCTTGATAAACTTTAATAATATAAATAACAGTAATGTGAGTTAGCCTTCGTTCGTTTCAATTACCTTGCCAATCTTGTAAAAACGAATGCAGGCTACAAACGAACAGTTTATACCCAATTATTCTCATATAAATGTAGTTATTTGTGTAGAGTAACTACAAAAAAGTGTTATATTGTTGATGAAATTCTATGACGCATACGTTTTTTATATAGCAGTAATAAGATAACAGTGACACAATATATGAAACTTAACTACCTCAGGTAACCAGTAAGAGAATTAGAATGTTTGTTGTAAGGGTGTTGCGCTCTGCGGGTCGCATAGTTCTCTATACAACTGAATACCTCAACTTGCCTTCAATATTTAAGTTTAAAGAGTTATTGGATTTTATTTAGTACTAAGCACAAAAGAGAGATAACGCACGCGGCCTGCCGAGCGACATTCCTAAGAATTATATGTATACATATATATAGAAGGCATATTTGTCTCCCCTCGTACTGTTTAAAGCACCCTCTAGTAGTATCGATTAGTTTTAATAATTATGTAAATATAAAGTAACGATAAATTTGTTATTTATCATATTATATGATCATAATCCTCGATAGACTTATTCTGAAATAAGTTTAAAGTAGAAATTTCCAATTTATGAACAATAAAATATAAGGAATTTACAATTAATTGTATAAGAATTTTTTTTGTGATGTTTATATGTATAATTAATTTAATTATCAGTTACCAGATGATTTCTGTTACATTGAGTTGAGTAAAATCGGAAAGTTAATTATGAAAATATGTTGTTTTCTTTACATTGTTCCCAAAGCCGTTATGGTGAGTTAGGGATTGCATGCGTTTAGTTAGGTATACTTTTCCATTGAACATTTGTTTATTACTAATGTAGATCGAATAACAACTACACGGCAAAGATCTGATAGATTTGTCAACAACGTTAACGACTCTGCTGTTACCTTTTAAATCAGTGTCTGTTGATATGACCATTCTATCTGACTTTGTCTTAGAAATAAGTCTTGATTGATTATAGATAATACTAGTGTAAGGCGACAGATCTGGTCCTGATAATAACAAGCGAAGGCTATTTGGCTAGGCGTATTTACTTGTTCACGTAAGTAAAGTATAATATATTATACAATCTGCGTGAATAAATTCCGGTCGCGTTTCAGACGCGGTTATATTGACTGTAGGTATTTAAATATATATGTTGTTTTAAAAACGTGAACAAGTAATATTTTTCTTGCGAAATATATTTGTGAAGCTTTGCGATTTTTTTTAATTGTCATCTTCAGATGTCACGTGATCGACGATCACTACACAGGTATATTAAACAGATTTTTCCAATGACATAACTAAGCAGCTGTAGATACATCATAAGCGCTTCGACAGCACCTTGTTAATACTTGGCTAACTAGCTTATTTTTGACAGCTGCCCGACAATGCGCCCGTATCTAAGCAACATACAACTATTTCTTTTTCACCATCGATATTGAGAGTATGCCATCTTAATTCCACATTTTATCTAAGACAGTGTGGAGTTACAAGACTACTTTACGTAAGTGTGCGTTACCGTGCCATTTGTTTTGCCAAAATATCATGAAGGTAACGTGTCTACAGCTTTTCAGTTATAGTATCATTGGATTTTTGTCGATGATTTCAATGTGCAAGTTGATGAAATTATATTGACTCTAATATGTTTTTCAACCAATCATGATACTATATTTTAATCAACTTATACAATGAAAGTATCTCATATGGTTTCTATGTTACATTTTCTACTCAACAGTAGTAAGGTTTCTCAGATCTGTAAGTAAATATAAATTTAATGTGAATATTGTTGTTTTATTTAATACACCCCTTCTGCTATTTGCGAAATACGCTGTGCAACTATATCTATTATGTACAATTAACGAAACGTATGAATGATTAATTGTATGCCACACGTAGATTTTTTTTAATTCAATAGTGTACCTCAAAACTATTGCTATTCAAAACACATAAGAAAAACGTGCTATCGTCCTTCCATTGTTCGCTCGTTAATTGTACTCAATAATTTGTTCATAGTGTAATTTAATGAACTAAACACTATAGGAATTATAAGTTTCAAATAACACGACTGAGACAATATTTTACCTACACTATTAAGATAAATTTGATAAACATAATATAAGGGATTATATTCATCGTTTATTTTGTGAGATTTGTAGGTAATTGTTTAAGTACAATTTTTTTTAATCGTGAAATTGATGACTTGTTAAACATGTTTTAGAATACACAAATACAATATATATTACTAAAGGAAAATACATTTTTTTTATATTTTTGAACGAGTAAAAATCTATTTTCTTTGATCTATCTATACTACGTGAATTTATATTTTTCGTAAACTATACTTAAACGTATATTAAATAATTTTTAATTTACACAATGGTACGACTGTCCCGAATTCCGTTAAAAGAGGATATCTCCAATATAATTATACCTATCGAACCTTTTTATATTTATTTATTATATAATTTAAAGACCTGAAGCATATAAAATAAATTCCTAAATAAATTATAACACAGACTATCTGTTTTCGAAATCCGATGTATGCCCAAAGTTTATTTAATTTCAAGAATTATGATTTGATAAATATATATATTATAATAATGAAATACAAAACGATATCTATATATTTATAAAAAGGACGAAGATAAAACCATCCAGAACATTTTTCTCCTCTGTCAACTGATTTTCTTTACTTTTTTGTGTAGTAGATTTCGATAATTATTATTGTTTAAAAAAAATGGAAACACTTTTCTTTACCAGATGTAGTCCGGTGAAGCTGTTAAGATCTTGCTTGGTCAATAGCGTAGTCAGTTCGAAAAAAAAAGAAAAATACTTGTCTTTACCATCTCTATTCGTCACACTTCACAATCCTTACGTTTACTAATCTAAAATAATTGTACACTCTGTAACAGACAGATCCTAATAAAATTGAAACTTTAAAAAATTATGATTTATGGTCGAAATTCGAACACAATATATAACCTATAACTATAACACAATATATACAAGATATATAATATATAACACAATATATACAAGATATATAATATATAACACAATATATATAAAAATAACCACTACTTATTATAAATTACCTAAATATCTTCAAATTTGCTTATTGTACATGTCTAAAAAAATCAGTTCAATGTCTATTTTTACGAATATAGACAGAGTTTAATTTTTAGTGTTTTAAGTACATAATGTAAAGTATAACTTACATTTTTGGAATACTTATAAACACAATAACTTTACATAAGAGAAATAGTTGCTACGAAGTCTATTAAATTTGATAGAGATATAAAAAATCTTTCTATCTTTTGTATTTTTCT
The DNA here is from genome assembly GCA_015888305.1 of Antheraea pernyi. Taxonomy (NCBI): domain Eukaryota; kingdom Metazoa; phylum Arthropoda; class Insecta; order Lepidoptera; family Saturniidae; genus Antheraea; species Antheraea pernyi. Next base: position 151,284 of record MU159043.1, on the reverse strand, counting down.
TCCCTATATAAAATTAGTCTGGCTTCTGTCCGCGACTTCGTCCGAGTGGAATAGTTACTTTGTGCCAACGCTAACAGGCAGCGGAAGCTCTCAAAAGGAGAAAAACGATTTTGAAACATTCTTCACTATTGCTCTGCTCTGGTTTTAGCGTGATGATATTTCTTCCACGATAAATGAGTTATCTAACACTGAAATAATTTTTCAAATTAGACCAGTAGTTCTCGAGATTATCGCGTTCAACCAAACCAAAAGATATGTATGAACCATATATACATGTACCAAAAGATTGTGTATGGAAAACACTCAATTAACAATTTCACATACGCTTACTAAACTCTACACAAAGCATAGCAACAAGCAAACAAACAAGCATAGCATAACAACATTTATAATGGCAACTAAATAACTGATATATATACATTATACATAGTAGTCCGGTGAAGCTGTTAAGACCTAGCTTGGTCAATAGCGTAGTCAGTTCGAAAATAAAAATACATTATACATGTTTAAATATTTAATACCGATTCGAATGTTCGTCACACAAAAGTTACCCATATTCGTGGATGAAAGCCGTGAACCTTCGGCTCAGTATTAGTACTTATTAACTCGGCACTATGGGGCCTATTGACTTGGCCTTTATTTATATAAATAGATTTGTACTCTGCTAAATAAAGTGAAAGTAGTTTAACTTTTTAATCGATCGGTTTATATGTATCTTGATTACAATAACAAATTTCTATGAAATAAGCGATGGATAATAACATTCCTTCAAATTATTATGATCATAAGTTAAACTTTTACTGTATAACATAACGACAATAAACATATTTATTATAATTACTATATACTTTAAAAGTCTAACTTGTACCATCTTTGTACCCTCCAATGGAATGGAAGTACCATGAGCTGATGTAAAAATACAACAACAAACGTTCCTGTTGCGATGAGTGTACACTGCACTGGTTGATATTATTAACGTAAGTATTTTCGTAAGTATATATTTCCGTACATTTACAATCAGGTATACATATTATTGGTTAGGTTAGGTATTAGGTATTGTTCTAGAAATAATAACTTCCCGATTATAACAACCGTAATTTATTTGAGAGTGTACAATAAAAGTTACAATCTAGCATTGGATAACAATTCATGTACGGACAAAGCCCCAAGCTGAGATTCTGCTGCTTGGGCGCCCTTACGATAGTCGACACGTCGCGCGTCGCGCCGGTTATCTTCTTTGCCGATGAGGCTGCCAAGGCCCTACAGGACAATAGCGTTGGTCACTTCGAACAAAGACAACACGAAAGTTATCACCAATTCTAGTAATACTTTACGTAGAAATAAATAAATCTGACAAAATTGTAGTACATAAAAATATTCATATGAGATACGTTTGTTACTTTTTATGTACCTACGTTAATTATATACGATTATATATTCATTTCTCACTTCTTTTGAAGCTGTATTTTCAACAAATTATCGATCATGAGTCGTTTTTTTAAATCGAATAAGATTTTTGAAGCATTATTTCAAATATAGTTAACTATATATTTATTATTAGCTTATTTCGCATTATACCACGAAGAGATAAAAGAAAACCAACTATTTAAGACAACAGAAACTGAATAAAATATTTTATTTATGTTACACTATAGATAAATAAACAAGTAAAATATATAATTGAAAACAAAATAAATGCATTGTAATTATTATGAAAGAAATGACTAAAATATACTTCAATAGTTTTATGAATATTTCATCGAATCATTAATCTATACTAATATTATAAAGAGGTAAAGTTTGTGAAGTTGTAGGAACTGCTGGTTTGATTTGAAAAATTCTTTCAGTGTTATATAGCTCATTTATCGAGAACGGTTATAAGCTATATATTATCACGCCAAGACCAATAGGAGCGGAGTACCAATGAAGAATGTTTCAAAATCAGGGTTTTTTTCTTCTATTAAGAGCTTCCGCTACGTGTTAACATTGGCCCCAAGTAACTATTCCACGCGAACGAAGTCGCGGGCAGAGGCTAATCAATAATAAATTAAACAGTTGATGCAAATTTAGTATATTATTGTAATTGAAATGTTAATTATTTGACTGCATTTAATGACCTTTTAATTATGCATGAGTATGCTTGCTGGGTCAATAGTCAGTTCGAAAAAAAAAACCGTAAGTATGTTGTATTAGCATTGTCAAACTCAAGAATAAAAAATAGGATCCATTTTCACTTAATTATGTTCACGATAAGGTTCTGCACTAGGATTCATTATAATCCATGCTTAATGTTGTATTAATATTGTCCGAATTTAGGAATAAAAACTGCGTTGTAATTAAACAGTATTGATTTAGCACTTTTTTTTTTCGAACTGACTACGCTATTGACCAAGCAAGGTCTTCACAGCTTCACCGGAGTTGATTCAGCACTTTTTGTGTCATTCCTGTAACACCATTGCACCGATATCTTTCGGATTTTGGTTTACAAATTACGACCTCGATACACATTTAAACGTCAATGCTTAATTTTGTTTTTAAAGGAAACGTTAGGTTTATAATATTAGTTTAATTTTCATAATGACTCTATAAATATACAAAATAGTCACTGCACAGATAGTTACGTGATTTTGCTGAATGTACAATGTTATCATTGCAGAAATTATATTAAATACGTTATATGTAGGTGTATTTGTTCTTTATATATTTTTTACTATTTCCATTATTGTTATACGCATGGTTGCATATGTAATAAATTCACAAACTTTGACGGATAGTCTCGTTGAAGTCTTTTGTAAGGAAAAGTCCATCTCAGTTAAGTGAGTTCAGTTAATAAATTTTTATAAGTAAATGCGCTCCGATTTAAATTTTAAGAAACATAAAATAGTTAAAAAAAGTAAAATTTGTGGTCGAAGAATATTCTCATATTTCATTAAACTCGATGAGACGAACGCATTCGAATACACATGTAATATTAAAAAAGGCTATATAAGACGCACCTTTGACTTGTATCGTTGACCGTTGTAGTTGACAATTGTATACTGTAACTTTGATTGTTTTTGTAAGTACTAAATTTCTTCTAATAAAATTTCTTTCTATCTGTTGAAGAAAAAGTGGAAAAATGTTAGTAAAATTAGTTATTATTACATGACGAAAATTAACGTGCTATAATTTGGATTATCTGTTCATATAACCTCATCGCTAGGTTCAGCCAAATCATATTTTTTTTGTTCTGGCGTAAAAATAATGTATACCTGTTAGAAAAGGATAAAAAATGTCTGTAGTTGATAATTATTTAAAGAAGTAAGATGATTCTCACTGTATCTGAATTATTTAACATCACTAGGAAATAGTATATATCATGTAAATGGAGAGTGTGTAGAGAAATAAATTCTTATTTCAAATATCTTGTGTTTCCTTTATTAGTTTGATACAGGTAACCCTTATACCCATAGCAAGTATGTTAAACAGTTGTGGCAAAGCATGTGTGACAAAGCAAACATGCTATAGAAATGTTATTAGAAATTGACTTATAATCATATAATATCATCTTGTATATGTTTTAAAACTATTAAATGATTATCTAGTTCAGTAAAAGTAGATTTCTTAAAAAGGTGATTTAGATGAAAATTGTACACTTCTGTTGCTGTTTAAAAACAGTTATCATCTTTGATTCATTGATAAAGTCCTTTATGTAATTTGAATGTTAAATTTAGTCAGGCAAATTGTTGGTTCGTAAAATAATCTGAAGCCTCACTTTTAGAAGCTTACCAGTTTTGAACCAATCGCTCAATTATGCACAAATAGCAAAAATATAATAAAACTAGTCATTTCATATATTATTTTATATATAAAAACCAAAGATGCACAGTCAACCTCTCAAACCCGTCCGCTTAAAATGAGTGCACAATTTAGAATTCTGCGCTCATTTCAAATAGTCTCTCGTCACTCGCGTCTTTGGAATTTTTGTACACTGCTTTGTAAAAACAATTTTAAATAATTCGCTTAAGATTGAATTTGCAAAAACATAAGTTTATATTACAACTATATCTACTTAGGTATATCGGTGAGTTTTTGGGGACGGTTTCGAGCGTTAAATTTATTAAAGACTGTGCATTTTGGGTTTTTATATATCAATGATTGTACTTTAACGGCTAACTTCGTTGCGGATCGAGAGTGTTCAAAATATCATATAAAAATTACATTATGATACCATTTGGTACACATACAGTGGAAAGGTTTTATTTTTTCCAACTTGGTAGTAGTTTACTTTATTATAGTTGTCATTTTCGAAACACTTGTTTGAGTTCGTGGGCATACATGTAGGTACACGTATATATTTCACTAATTCTTACATATATAATAGTTCAGCTTGCTTAGCTTAGACCGAATCCTACTGTTGCAATAAAGAAAACCGCCCAAGCTGGGAGGTGCAGTCACTTTGGCGCCCTTGAACTTGTTGCATCAAGATTGTGTACTTTACGCGGTCTGCCAAAAAAGTCCAGTGTAAAAGTTCATCAGGATAAAGGCGTTAGTCAATTCGAACAAAAAGCAACTTGTTTGCAACTATCCTTACTATTATATTCCTATAAATATTAAAAAGAACTACTGTGAATTAATAATGGTGGAACTATGAGTAGTTTAAAGCCATTGTTTCATTATCAGATAGATATATCAGATAGAGACTTCCTTGTCTTTGTATATATAATACGAATAATAATAAATATGATTTAGTTTGTTCTAGTAGTAACATTTTATTGCAAAATCTTAAGAAATATAAAAAATTTAAAGGCTTTGAGTATATTATTACTATAGTATAGTATGTTAATTTCGTTCACAACTCTTGTTCGTGACGTTTCACTTTTTCTTAGGTAATCAACGTCTATGAAGAAGCTTCGCTTCAAACGACCGCCGAAGGACTAGATTTAATTAGAATTTACTTAAAACTAATTTGATAGCAAAGACTAATAAATAAATATAAAAAAGAAAAAATATTATGTGAGTATACAAATATACCTAATGGTTCCATAACATAACGAAATTAATACCCATAGTATTCTAGAATAGGTTCAAACTAGTGTTATTCGCAGAAGATAAGAATTATTATTAATTGTGCCTTTTATTATAAAAAAAAATATGACAGGTAAATGAAATATACACTGGAGAGACGTCCAGCAAATAAACATACATAACTTTTATAGTAAAACAAACCTTTTAAAATGTTTGTAGCCGCAATTTATAAGTGTAATAAAAAGAATTAAACAGTATGAAAGAATAATTTGTATGAATAACAATCTCACCAGATCTCACCAGATATCATCAATTTAAGACGATTACACGTTAAAACTAAAAATATGATTGCTTTTGAAATAAAGTAATCAGGAATCTTTGTGAATGTTGACATACTCTCAACAAATAGTAGACGATTAAGTAAAAATTAAAGACTATATTACATAAATAACGATACTACCGTGATCACTTTAAAAAAAAAATCATACCGATCGTAGGCCATCGAGAACGATCACGATTAAACTGCTATTGATTGTAAGTACATGTTTAAAAATCAACCAAACATTGTAAATTGGTAAATAACCTTTTACAAAAACGTAGCCAAAATAGTTTATTTTTTTTATCTCAGACTATTGTTTGTGACATAGATAAACAATTTTTTTAAACAATTGAGTTTTATAGGGTATTATTTATACCTTGGAACAATTAAAGATTTATCAATGATTCACGTTGTAATCGATTGTTGAAACCAAATCGTAAGATATAAGTTGCATTGTAGAATAGTATTATAGTCAAGTATTATGTGGAATAGTTAATCGTTTATCCTAAGCACTATTAGAAATGTGAATGTGAATTTCTATTTTACGTTTTTATGCCTTTACTATTCAACCGATAGTCATGAATATTCATTTTTAGGTTTTTCATACATTGTCAGGGATACAGAAATAGACAGATTATCTTTCGTCAACAAAATCCTTCCTTCCTATGACATGGGGTCCTTCAAGCGCAACGTGAAGAGATACTTACGCAGGCCGGCATGACAGCGGCGACCGGCGATGGATGTCTCTCGGTGGTCGCCATTGTTTTTGGATTGTACTGTGATTACTATCAGGTACAGTACAGTCATATTACGGAAATACAAAAAAGAAAACTGCTCCCGAGGGAACAGACTAAATGTAAACGCGAGCTAAATCACTGGCAAGCTATTTGTTAACGTACACATAAGACACTCGTTTATTTCATTTATATATGTTAACATATAACTAGTAATATCTATATATATAACAAGAATAGTGAATTTTACGTGTCTGAATTATTCAAATTTTTGCGAATTAGTTATTGCAAGTGACTAAGAATTAGTAATTAAATACTTTAAGCTCGTTTAAAGTATTATTTGTCTGTCTATTTGCTTGAGCATGCGTCACCGCTAAACTAAAAAACGACAAAACATATCCTCGTGCAAAATTTAGTATATATTTAATCAAAATCTGTTCAGTATGTCCAAAGTTATTGTAATTAGAATGACGGTGCGAGCTAAGTACGTGAAGAAAGTAGATGGTTAAATGCATTACAGTCTCATTCAAAATCCAGGGTATTTAATAGTATATCTATATAAATTAAATGATAGAGATCTGCAGTTGTGCGTGAATTACTAAAAAAATGTAGGACACGATATTTTAATTTAATATAAACTTATTATAGTTTTAAGAAGCTACGATTCTTATAAGTAGTAAGCGTTCAGCGATGTGTAACTTCTTGCCGTGTAAAAGTTTTCTTTTTCCACTCTCTCCTGTAAAATGTCATTTCAGTATTCGCCTTTTACGCACATATCGTTTTTCACGCAGTCCATCCATACCTTTTTCGGTCTTCCTCTACTCGTATATCCGTCCACAAACATACTCAACACTTTTCTAGTTACATGGTTTTCATCTCTCCTCATGACATGCCTATACCAGGCTAACCTCCACAAATTATCTGTCACTGGTGCTATTTTCAAACTTCCTCTGATATACTCATTCTTAATTTTATCCATTCTAGTCCCACCACATATCCACCTTAACATCTCTGTCACATGTAATTTTCTCTCATCCGTCTCTTTCGTATGCATGACTGGTCTTATCATAGCTTTATAAACCTTCCCCTTGAGTTTCACAGGCATTCGTGGGTCACAAGCTACCCCAGACACATTTCGCCATTTCATAAAATAAAAGAAACATATTAAACATTTAAAATATTTGTAATTTTTCAAAGATCATAAGTTTTATTCTGTCTAAATGTCACTGAGATTATCTTTAATATTTACCAAGTTATACAGATTGTTAAGAGTAACATTATAATTCTAAAATTACCTTAATACAAATTCTGTTTACAAAATATTAATCTCACGTTCAAGTTTGCATAGACAGAACGTGTAACTTAGTAAGTATAATGACATAGTTTTAATAATTTACCCAAGGTCCCGTTAACTATTGCATTTATTATGGAAACACATTTCAATGGTGGTAGAGCCACGTTGAAACTATTACTGGTTTCAGCATCAATGGGTCGGCTCGTCCGGGGTAGTACCACCCTCTCATAGAACACCGACGTGAAGTAACAGTGCTTGCATTGTTGCGTTTCGTTCGGTCAGTGAGAGCGCCGAAGGCCCACCTCCCCTCCCCTCTCCCCTCTCCTTTCCCTCTCCCTCCCCTAACCCTTCCCCCCAAAGGGTGACAACGCACTTGCAACTCCTCTGGTGTTGTTAGTGTCCATGGACGGTGGTGATCACTTAACATCAGGTGACCCACTTGTTCGTTTGCCACCTATGACATAAAAAAAAAAAAAGAAATTGGATAAGTACATACCATCATTACATTGAAATCTAACGAATATGGAGGTTGTATTGGGTTAAGCAGCACAACCCATCTTGAGTATCCTTTGAGCGTGGTAAATTATATGTATAATTCCAAATAAAAAGCGATATTACAATTAACCTATGAGATAAAATGACAACCGTTTACGGCCTAGTAATGGAGCTCTTAAAAGGCGGTATAATTATTTATTATTACATAAGATAAATTCAATAGATCGAGTGAAAAAAGCCAATACAAGAGTTTGTAGAATTAGGTCGGCAGAATTGTCTATTTGACCTAAAATATATGAGTATAGCCAAGTTAGTGATTACGCACGCAATCTGTATGAAAGGAAATGTGTGTGTCAACGAATGCAGGGAGGGAGAAGGCGCGCGGCGAGCGTACCGGCCGCGCAGGCACGATGACCTACACCGGTTTCGCTTTCGTTCGAAGGTCAACCAACACTGAATCACACATCGCGTACCGGCACTACGCGATTTTAGACATCGATATCGATACATTATGTTTTAACGCGTTACATTTAAATAAATAATACTCGGAGCAATTAATTTAATTTAAAACGAGGGATGTAAATCTGTCTAATAGGTCAAGGTTTTATTACATATCGACCATTAATCAAAGTGATTGTTTTATTAATTTGTATGCAATATATTAATATAGATTTAATACGACAATATTAGATAAATAATTCAAGTAACAAATGTTGAATGTCGATAAGTTCATACGAACCGTACAAAATGCCAATAATGTCGAGCGAGATTCGTTGGTGTAATAACATTATTTAATTGAACACATGTTTGTGACAAACTCCCCATACAATACCCACATATTTGTCAAAGCATATTACATTTCTTATTTATCAACTATATATTTTTTGTTATATTTCGGGACGAGAGTGCTGATATTTGCTGTATTCTTCCGGTACAGATGTAAAAGACTTAATATTTAGTTCGATACAGTTCAGGAAAATATCAATTTGATTAACTTATATACAAAATATTGTTCATTTTATTGTATAATTATATACCTATATTCATATATAATATTAGTTCACAAATTACTTGTCGACCCTACTATGTGCAGTGTTATTTTTTTTCAAAATATTATTACGCGAAATTCCGTATCTTGTATGAATATTGTAAAATCGATAGCAAAAAGTTTTAGAGATGTCGAATAAAATCATAAGACTTGAGACACCCAAGCCAACCTGCACGTGGTGCACCCTGCTGATTAAGAAACGAGGCAATGGCGAAAGCGGGGTGGTTGGGTTTTACAGCCTGACTGGGTCGCATTTGGGGATCAACCTGTGCATATCCAGCTTTTCGCAGGCCGGCATGACAGCGGCGACCGGCGATGGATAGTGTATCACTCGGTGGTTGTCGTTGTTTTTGTACTGTGCTTACCATCAGGTACAGTGCAGCCATTTCGCCGTGCTAAAAAATATATCCATAACCATCATCATGGATAGGTCTTCTCGACCCACTGCAGAGCATAAGCCTCCTCCCTTTTACACCATTCCTATTCCTCTCTATTCTCTGCCAGTCTTGTCCAGGTTTAACGTTTTTTATACGTAATTGAAATACAAATTAAAAGAGTAATTATTATTAAAAATCATAAGTCATTTGGAATTAGATACAATTAAAAAAATGTGACGACAACAATATAACATTTGTTTTATCTTATTTATGAGACAGGAATTAATTTTAATACGTTTGTAGAAACTTTGGTCGTCGTTTTTGGTATTCAATAATTTCCGGTCTTATACTGCGTATATGCCTTGATAATATAAATTACGCATAGTCTGGTCGGCGCGGCCGAAGGCTTTGATGCGGTTAGATATTCTCGAAATGTAAAATCTTCGTGTGAATGTGATAATTCCGAGCTAACTCATCTTATGAGGAAATATTTTTTTAAATATGTATACAGCGTGTTACTAATTATATATAATTATCGAGTAAATAATTCTATGACCTTAACCTCTGATATGAAGGGTGTTTTCGAATTGGTTATATATCAAATGATAATATAAACGCAGCTTCGAAGGAATGGTATACATTCCAACTAATACTTGGGTGGTCTTAAACATCAATGTATCTTATCACTTCGAGAGTTTAATATAGGTAATATCATAAATATAATAATTGGTCAGTTAATGGTGTAGAATAACTAATAATTTAATACTTTTAATGTCAATAAACTCGGTTCAGGATATGCAAAATGAAATAAAACTATATCGCAATATTAAAGTAAAATTCAACATAACTTTCCATAAATATAACGAATTAGTTGAATAAGAACAAAGGATTATCTACTGCAAAAAACTAAATGCCTTTATTTCCTTTTTGTGCACATTTGCATTCTGTTTCAATTGGAATCGACACTGAGAGTGGTGGTAATGACCTATCGTACTTGAAATGAAGGAGGTCAGTGTCGCCTCTGACGTGTTTGTTTTGCAATTATAACTTAGACACAAAAACGTGTTCTGGTTGAATTTGGTATGATATGGAAATTTATTAATATATAATCTGTTCCACAGCTCCTGAGCTTACAGTTGAATGCACTTCCATAACGTCTTTGTGTTTCTAATATATCCATACTTCTAGTAATTTAATAACACATATGCAGAAAATTTTTACTGTTGTAAGGTTTTCTTTATATATTATCACTAGCGGAATTATTAAAATGAATAATATATCTACATTCACCTCTCCTTAAGCTTTTTTAGTTTAAATAGTTTTGATATACGTGTCATATATTGTTATGCTGGCTGAATATAACTAATCTATGGATGTCAACCATCTGATGATAAGTAAAATATTATGTAAATCAGCAATAACACCGTAAGGTATTCATTTTTAGGTACGCGTCGCTAAATTGCGTCCCCATACCATGCAACCTATGAATATCACAGCTATTCGACTATCTCGCCGGATGCAAGTTGAATACCGCTAGACTGCTCTCTGATTAGTGTTCTTTCTCAATGCCTTATGGATTTAGCTTCTGATGATACGATCGTCTGATCTTAAGCGATGACGTTACTAGAAATAGTAACTATGTACTTCCATATTAAAGTTCTTGGCGACTGATTATCAGTTGAGGTCAGTAGCTATCTAAGCTGTTGTTTGAGACTACTACTATGTTAGGGTTTCTTTATACTTATTTTAGAGTCTAAATTTAAGTTTGATCAAGACGTGGTTATTATCGCGTCATTACTGTACAAAGACAGGAGTATTTGAGTGTGCACGCTTCTGTATTATGAAAACATTAATAGACATTCTTGTCGAATAAGATAATAAAATTATAAAGCATCATAATTTTTGCTGTTCGTATATTATGTGCGTGTGGTCTTGAAATGAATCGGTTCGCTCTATCTGTACCAGTTCTGAGAATTTTAATAATAAACTAGCGGGCTCGGCAAACGTTGTCCCGTCCTGGTTATAAAAAAATCCTTCACGAATTATATACCAAAACGTTCCTCATGAATCACTTTATCCACTGGTGAAAACCGCTTGAAAACCCGTTCAGTAGTTTTTGAGTTTATCGCGAACAGACAGACAGATAGACGCGGTAGGGGACTTTGTTTTATACTATATAATGATAATGATTATAATTTTTGCTGTTCGTATATTATGCGCGTGTGGTCTTGAAATGAATCGGTTCGCTCTATCTGTACCAGTTCTGAGAATTTTAATAATAAAAAGGTGCTTCGGAAACAATTAAAATAATTTATTAGTATCGAACTTTACTCGCATTATGTTTTATTTAACATTTACATGTTTGTCTTATTTATAGTGTTCAAGGTTTTCGACTAATGTCTCGATTATTTGTTCTTAATTTGTTCATTGTAACGAAAGTATTGGCGAGACGATGATTCTCTTTTGAACACTTTTTTATATAATTAAACTTTACAATTATTTACGTTTCATTGTAACTAGAATGTAGTACTTGTGTAAGAAAGTACCTGTAAGAAAAGATATAGAATCTACACACACTTTTACGCTCAATGTAACCGAGCAATAACATACATAGTCGTGATAACGTATAGATACATACATGTATTCATTGGATTGAATTGCGCCACACACGATTGTTGTCATTTGAAATAAATACTTATGAAAATGAAACCGTTTTATTTTGATACAAGGGGATTGCTATACAAAACCCCAAGATGCAGACTAGACGTCTCACAACCGGCACACAAAAATGAGTGCACGATTTTGGATTATGCAGTCATTTCAAATAGTCTCGCGTCGCTTGCGTTCTTGTAAGAACAACTTTAAATCATTCAGGTAAGGTTAAATTTGCAAAATCATAAGTTTCTCGCGTCACTATAACCACGTCTGTATATTGGGGAGTTTTTGCGGTCGGTTTTGAGCGCTATTTTTATTCGAGATACAGGCGTCCTGGATTTTTATATGTCAATGTACAGGGGTACTATTTTATAGATCAAATTACAGTCCAAGTTTGTTTAATTTTCATTCTAATATAGAAGTATTCAGTACGATTTTACATTACTTATAGAAGTTGTATATATATTTTCATGGTGGTAGAGTCATGCTCAAGCTAATACTGGTTTCAGCATGAATGGGTCGGCTCACCCGGAGTAGTACCACCCACCCTATCACAGAAAACCGGCATGAAGTAACAGTGTTTGCATTGTTGCGTTTTGTTTGGTTAGTGAGAGCGCCAGAGGCCCACCTCCCCTTCCCTCTCTTCTCCCCTCCCCTCCCCAATCCCCCTACTCAGTCTACCTCTTCTTCCAAACACTTGCGACTCCGCTGGTGTTGCTAGTGTCTATCGACGGCGGTGATCGCTTATCATCAAATGACCCACCTGTTCGTTTGCCTCCTATGATATAAAAAAAAACTTCTAAAAGTATAAAGTTATATATATATCATATCAATCCTAAAGGATCAATCAACTGCATCAATGATGGTTTTGTTGATAGCGTAATGGGATACAACGTAGATGGACGTAGGATCGAATCCTTGCAATTGTGTCGAGGCTTCCGGTAAGGAGCGCATGGCGATGTAACCATAGTATGGTCGTGGGTTTTCTCTAAGCACAACTGGTCAGCTACCAACTTCAAGATGAAAATTTGTCGCCACGCACCTGTTGGTGTGTGCCAACAGCTGCACTTGGGTATCAGTCCCGTCAAGGTTTAGCGTGCTTACCACTTTAGACCATGTCGCTCTTTAACATCAGATGATACTATGGTCAAACGCTAAAACCTATTAAACATTTAAAAAAATCTTAACATCTACCTAGACTGCATTCTATAAAAATGTGGTGGTAGGGTTTTACAGCCCGACTGGGTCGCAACCACCATGTATAAGGCGAAAAAGCCCGTCATAGTGATTCGCTAATGCGGGTCGCGTTTCGGGATCAGCCTGCGCATATCCATTTTTGTGGTGTGGTAGGGTTTTACAGCCCGACTGGGTCGCAACCACCATGTATATGGCGAAAAAGCCCGTCATAGTGGTTCGCTTCTACGGGTCGCATTTCGGGATCAGCCTGTGCATATCCAGCTTTCCGAAGGCCGGCATGACAGCGGCGACCGGTGATGTATAGTGTGTCACTCGGTGATCGCCATTGTTTTTGGATTGTACTGTGCTTACCATCAGGCATAGTGCAGTCATTTTGCCGTGCTACTATAAAAAAAAAACATATTTAAAATTTTAAACAGTGTATCGAAATATAACGTACTGATAATGTATTTTATTGAACTTCATTTGCCTGCCTTAACTTATTTGACTTTGCTAACTTTGGTTAATCGAAATCTACGTACACTAAAATCCGTCCAGTGATAATATTTTTTATAATTAAATAAATAAAATTAATCCTAACTAATATTATATATACGACAGTGAGTTTGCTTGTTACGCTTTCACGACGTAACAGCTCAAATCGTAAAATTTTCCATAACTGCTGTCAAAGGTCAAGAAAAGTACATAGGGATTTTATGCAGAAAAATGCACTCTTCTCGAAGGTTAGATCGAATTTACATTAACCCGAGCAAAGTCACGAGGAATAACTAGTCGCCACATATAAAAATAATGTAAATGTAACGTGCTTGTACTTATTGGATTTTCATGAAAAAAAAATGTTTGCCGGTGTCTAGGAATGAGTAATAAAATACATTTCATTCATTTTTAGAAATGTCTGTCTGTCTGTCTGTTTGTATGAATACGCATCACTGCTAAAGTACTGGGATCACAATTAAACCACATCAATAAAATCATAAAGCATATCTTCGAGAATAGCTTGGATTTTGTTTCATTAAAATCGGTCCACTCTATCAAGTCATTGTAATTTTAATGACAACGCGGCGTAACTACGAGATAAAAGTAGATGTCGTAAATTTACTTGATACATTCAGATGAGTCTATTAATCACTATTTTTTAAATAAGGTTTGAGGCGGACGAAGTCGCGGGCGCAGCTAGTATATAATAAAATCGATGCCCAAGTTATAATCAAACCAATGGAGAACAAAGTGAGGAAACTCGGAAGCTTGAAAAAGTTAACACAGTGTGGAAAGGATGTCGGTGATAGGATTCTTTGTGTTTTTTAATTCGTAAATCCGTCAAGACCAACATGACCGTTATGCCTGTGCCAAACAAACTGGAAAGGTATTTTTATTCAGTAAATTAAAGGTTTACATGCCGATATTCTTCAGGTAATCAGTATTTCAATCAGCTGATAGTATAATACTATAACTATTATTACGGGAGTTTTTAAGAATTTAAAGATTTTACTCATAAAAAACGATGTAATTGTTAGAAAAATCTGCCATTATTGATTTTTTTTTATTTCATAACTGGCAAGCGAACTTGTGGGTCACCTGATTTTAAGTGATTACCACCGTTCATAGACACTAACAACACCAGGGGAGACGAAAGTGAGGGGGAGAGGAGCGGAGAAAGGAGGTGGGACACTGGCGCTCTCACTGACCGAACGAAACGCAACAATGCAAGCACTGTTACTTCACGTCGGTTATCTATGAGAGGGTGGTACTACCCCAGACAAGCCGACCCATTCATGCTGAAACCAATAATAGTTTCAGCGTAGCTCTATCACTCTTATAGTAAATGAATATTTACGATTAATGAATAAAATTAGCGCTACCTATTCGTTGTTATAATATTGGCGCTCATTGCAGTATTTTGTATTAATTTTCTTCACATAGGTAGGGCTTTTTCTCAGTCTGCCTGGCTAGTTACCATCCTCAAGTTGCAATTCTGTCACAAAACAATCATAGTCGTTTTCCGGCAGCTGCACCCGAGAGCCAGTTTGTCTCTACGTTGAACATGTTTACCCTCCTAAACCACATTGTCAATTAATATTGTGGGAAATTTTGGTTAAGCACTAAAAACTTTAATGTATAGAAATTAGTCTCTCAATTCCGCCGTCTAATATGTCAAATGAATAATACATCTACACTCAAAACCTATTACTAGTTAGTATATTGTGGCTTTGGGTAGGAACATTTAGACAAGAAATACAAAAATGTCAATTTTTTTGGCCAGTTCGTATGATAAATTTCAATGTCATTTGGAAAATGGAATTACGAGCATCGGAGGAGCTTATATATGGGGAATATAATATTATATTCCTTTTAGAGTTAACATATATTTGTATCTTTATGTAAACATTAATGAAAATGTTATATATTAAAATACTTATTTTTTTCGCCAATTAAAATACGTAATTAATGACACGAAATATTCACATATAAGTCCTTCCTCATTCAAATTGGAAATATTTAAATTTGCCCTTGCTGATGACCAGATAACCCCGGTCAAGCAATACCTACGTAAATAAAAATGATTTGATTCGAAAAAAAAAGAATGGTGCATGGTCTGGTGATTGGCCGTGGAATCTCAAGGAGGCTGCAAGGGGAATGGGTCCTTGACCCAGTGATTGAGTACACAGTATTTAACGTACGTTGTTTATACATGTATTTCACACGCGCAATGACATATTTTATTTCATTCGACAGGCATGTGACATTTAGGCTTAAGATAAAATAGGGAGAAATGCAAAAAGAAGTCGAGAATCTTTGTATCAGTGTTATTTAGATAGTTGATGAAGATCTGAGACTTTATAGAGCCCAAATTTAATTTTCTTAATAGGTGTACTACGTTTTTCGTATAAACAAATTTATTAGTCAATTGCATGGTATCATGCTACAGATAAAAGACCGGCTCATCCTTACTAATATTATAAATGCGAAAGTAACTCTGTCTGTCCGTCTGTGTGTCTGTTTGTCGCGCTTTCAAGCCAAATCTACTGAACGGGTTTTAATGAAATTTAGTACACAGATAGTCTAGAGTCTGAGAAAGGACATAGGCTTAGGGCATACTTTTAATGTGAAAAAAAGGGTTAAAAGGGGGGATGAAAAGTTGTATAGAATTATCGTCATTTTTAGAGCTAAAACTTGAATTTTTTAGGATGTTGATTCGATATGAATAAATATGACATTCAAAGTTTTTAAAAGTTTTACCCTCAAGGGTGTAAAATAACGATAGGAAATGGGGGATGAAAGTTTGTATGGAAATATGTAAGATTCCGCTCCGATTTTAAAAATTCTTTCAGTTTTAGATAGCTCATTCATCGAGGAAGGCTATTGGATCTATATCATCACGCTAAGACCAATAGGAGTGGAGCACCAATGAAGAATGTTTCAAAATGGTTTCTTTTTTCCTTTTGAAAGCTTCCGCTGCGTGTTAGTTAGCCCAAATTCATTATTCCACGCGCACGAAGTCGCGAGCAGACGCTAGTATTTTATATAAATAAAACGTGTAAGAACAAGGTTCTTGTATAATCTAATTTAAAAAATGGTTTAAGTGTTTTTAGTTTATGCATTTTTTACAGCATTATTACTCAGGACACAAACGGAATGCCTTGAAAGCTGACTAAGTGACAAATTTTTCGGAATTCGCTTACATTTACTAATTTAAATTGGCGACATCATCGGGTAACGGTGAGGGAAAACATCGTTTCGAAAATTGAACCTGAGATATATTCTTTGAGTATCATCGTGTGTGGGAAATTACAGGACTGTAGACTTCTTGGAGTTCGTAATCGTCGATACGACGCGAGCTGTCGTGATCATTATGAGCATATCTTCCTGCGGGAAGTATTCTGTGGCACTGCAGTAGGTCTTTTACGGGTTGATGTGATGTGGTGGTATCGAAAACAAATATTTTATTCAGTTTGGGCGAGAATAATTCAACATGGTCCTTTATTGATCGCAGAATAGAACATATGTGAAACGAAATATTAGATTATGGGTAATGATATACAAGTTATTTCTGTTGTAGGTACTTTATAAATGAGGCGGTGAATGTAATTGCTAGGCAAACAGAAATGTTGAGAAAAGGCAACAAACAAGTTTATGAGATCCTAACTAATATAATAAATGCGAAACTTTGTTTGTTTGTTACGCAATCGACCATTAATAATGTTATACTTTTCCCCCAGAAAAAAGTATTGTTACTAACGGATATGTCAAAGGCGATCGAAACCGCGGGTAAAAGCTAGTATAATATAATAAAACATCTAATGAATTAAGAAGCGTCCAGATGCGGCTATTTACGCCTTGTGTCCTCTACAATCACAGCGAAACGAAGGGAAACAAAGAAGAACATATATTAGAAAATAATTTTATGTCTGACGCATTACAGGGCGTTCAAATGCTGCTGTATTTCAGTTATTCGCGATATTCACGTTCATTTAGTCAGGTTATTTGGCGTTACCTAGCAGTCACAAAAACATTATAACTCTAGTATATTTTCATTCAGTAGGACCCCAACTTTAAGAGCTTAGGCCAGTACACTGTAAATTTTAGGTGGTAGGTTAAACACAGTTTTTTTTAATTGTCGCATTGCAAAATGACTGCACTGTGCCTGATGGTAAGCACAGTACAATCCAAAAACAATGGCGACCACCGAGTGACACACTATCCATCGCCGGTGGCCGCTGTCATGCCGGCCAGCGAAGAGCTGGATATGCACAGAATGATCCCGAAGCGCGACCCGCAGAATCGAATCACTATGACGGGCTTTTTCGCCATATACATGGTGGTTGCGACCCAGTCGGGCTGTAAAACCCTACCACCCCGCTTTCGCAATTACCTCGTTCGTTATTCAGCAGGGTGTACCACGTGCAGGTGAGGTTGGCTTGGATGTCTCAAGTCTTAGATGTTATTCGACACCCCTTACACCCCAAAATCTATACTTATACTAATTATAAAGAGGTAAAGTTTGTGAGCTTGTAGGGGATATAATATCTGGAACTACTGGTCCGATTTGAAAAGTTATTTCAGTGTTAGATATCTCATTTATCGAAGAAGGTTATAGGCTATATATCATCACGTAAAGCCGATAGGAGCCGATAGCCGATAGGAGCGAAGCATCAATGGCGAATGTTTCAAAATCGGGATTTTTTTCCTTTTGAGACCTTCCGCTGCGTGTTAGGGTTAGCCCAAAGTAACCATTCCACGCGGACGACATCGCAGGCAGAAACTAGTTGTATATTTAAAAACAACACAATCTTTACCTTCTTACCTTATCTTACCTTTAGCTTAATATAGATTTGATCTGTCCCTCGAAAACCGTACTTTTCGTGATGAATGGTGGTACCCTATGTCTTTTTCTATACCTCTGCTAAATTTCGGTTCGGTTCGGTTGAATAGTGAAGGCTTGAAAACCTAACAAGTAAACAAACAAACTCATACCCGCATTTATAATATTAGTTAGGATTCATAGCTTTAAGATCAGCCTAGAAATATATAGTTTATCAAAATAAAAATATTACCTTTGGTCACATATTAGATTCGATACCGTAGCGGTGACGGGTAAAGATTTTACCGATGAAGACAAAGAACATATATAACGATATGGTAAAATTAAGAACTGCGTTCAGTTTTTAAGTTAAGAACAACTTTGAATTTTATTATATATTATCTTCTATCAGTACATATAATAAAAATATAAATAAAACGTGTATACACTTTTACATTTTTGTAAAAAATATAATATATAAAAGAAAAATTGTTGCAGGTGTTTTGGAATAAGTAATAGAATACAATTCAATCATTTTTAGAAATTATAAATAAAACGTGTATACACTTTTACATTTTTGTAAAAAATATAATATATAAAAGAAAAATTGTTGCAGGTGTTTTGGAATAAGTAATAGAATACAATTCAATCATTTTTAGAAATGTCTGTATGTCTGTTTGTCTGTGCACGCAACACTGCTAAAGTACTGAGTAAAACAACAAAGCCTCACTAAAAATTTCACTCATTTAGCCTTCGTTTCATTAAAATCGGTTCACTCTATCAAAAGTTATTGTAACTTAAGTACGAGAGAAAAGTAAATAAGTAAATACTTTGAGATGGTTTTATTAGTCACTGCTTTTGTACATTGTGTGATTTCACAACTAGTGTGAAATAGAAAGCATGTAATTTTTTTTTATATGTCACCCATACTTGAACACAAAAAGTATCGATCTATTTGTATCATGAAGTTTACGCTGGTATCTACATATAGGTACATAAAGCAATTAAGCTGCCTGTCCTTGAATCGCAGACGACCTTAGGACACGGAGCGAGTTATGCATAAAGAATCAAACACTAAATTGGGCTTCGGGCAAAAACTGGTTGGTTCAGTCCTGGATGGTGACGTCAGCCAGCCGAAACGCGCTCGCTTCCGACGATTGATTGCCCTATTCTGAAAATATATATTTTTGTATTTACAATTTAATTATAATATTTATTAGTATATCAGGAGCAAGTTAAATGTTATTTTACTTTTCTATTCTACAATATTTTTCACAATAATTACACTGGAAAAATAGAAAGTTTTTTGCATATTTTTCATTACATATATAAATGTAACAGAATATTAATTATCATTACGTATTATAAAACAAAGTCCTCTACCACGTTTGTCTGTCTGTTCACGATAAACTCAAAAACTACTGAACGGATTTTCATGCGGTTTCAGCAATGGATAAAGTGATTCACAAGGAAGGTTTAGGTATACAATTTGACAGTTTTTTTTTTTTTTTTTCGTTCGTTATTCAGCAGGGTGTACCACGTGCAGGTGAGGTTGGCTTGGATGTCTCAAGTCTTAGATGTTATTCGACACCCCTTACACCCCAAAATCTATACTTATACTAATTATAAAGAGGTAAAGTTTGTGAGCTTGTAGGGGATATAATATCTGGAACTACTGGTCCGATTTGAAAAGTTATTTCAGTGTTAGATATCTCATTTATCGAAGAAGGTTATAGGCTATATATCATCACGTAAAGCCGATAGGAGCCGATAGCCGATAGGAGCGAAGCATCAATGGCGAATGTTTCAAAATCGGGATTTTTTTCCTTTTGAGACCTTCCGCTGCGTGTTAGGGTTAGCCCAAAGTAACCATTCCACGCGGACGACATCGCAGGCAGAAACTAGTTGTATATTTAAAAACAACACAATCTTTACCTTCTTACCTTATCTTACCTTTAGCTTAATATAGATTTGATCTGTCCCTCGAAAACCGTACTTTTCGTGATGAATGGTGGTACCCTATGTCTTTTTCTATACCTCTGCTAAATTTCGGTTCGGTTCGGTTGAATAGTGAAGGCTTGAAAACCTAACAAGTAAACAAACAAACTCATACCCGCATTTATAATATTAGTTAGGATTCATAGCTTTAAGATCAGCCTAGAAATATATAGTTTATCAAAATAAAAATATTACCTTTGGTCACATATTAGATTCGATACCGTAGCGGTGACGGGTAAAGATTTTACCGATGAAGACAAAGAACATATATAACGATATGGTAAAATTAAGAACTGCGTTCAGTTTTTAAGTTAAGAACAACTTTGAATTTTATTATATATTATCTTCTATCAGTACATATAATAAAAATATAAATAAAACGTGTATACACTTTTACATTTTTGTAAAAAATATAATATATAAAAGAAAAATTGTTGCAGGTGTTTTGGAATAAGTAATAGAATACAATTCAATCATTTTTAGAAATGTCTGTATGTCTGTTTGTCTGTGCACGCAACACTGCTAAAGTACTGAGTAAAACAACAAAGCCTCACTAAAAATTTCACTCATTTAGCCTTCGTTTCATTAAAATCGGTTCACTCTATCAAAAGTTATTGTAACTTAAGTACGAGAGAAAAGTAAATAAGTAAATACTTTGAGATGGTTTTATTAGTCACTGCTTTTGTACATTGTGTGATTTCACAACTAGTGTGAAATAGAAAGCATGTAATTTTTTTTTATATGTCACCCATACTTGAACACAAAAAGTATCGATCTATTTGTATCATGAAGTTTACGCTGGTATCTACATATAGGTACATAAAGCAATTAAGCTGCCTGTCCTTGAATCGCAGACGACCTTAGGACACGGAGCGAGTTATGCATAAAGAATCAAACACTAAATTGGGCTTCGGGCAAAAACTGGTTGGTTCAGTCCTGGATGGTGACGTCAGCCAGCCGAAACGCGCTCGCTTCCGACGATTGATTGCCCTATTCTGAAAATATATATTTTTGTATTTACAATTTAATTATAATATTTATTAGTATATCAGGAGCAAGTTAAATGTTATTTTACTTTTCTATTCTACAATATTTTTCACAATAATTACACTGGAAAAATAGAAAGTTTTTTGCATATTTTTCATTACATATATAAATGTAACAGAATATTAATTATCATTACGTATTATAAAACAAAGTCCTCTACCACGTTTGTCTGTCTGTTCACGATAAACTCAAAAACTACTGAACGGATTTTCATGCGGTTTCAGCAATGGATAAAGTGATTCACAAGGAAGGTTTAGGTATACAATTTGACAGTTTTTTTTTTTTTTTTTCATTAACAGGGCGCGACAACAAAGGATTATTCGTAAAAAACCATTCGAACCCTTTCACTTGTCAGAGCGTGATGGAAGGACTAATATTCAATAAAACTCAATTTCTTATTTAAATATTATACGTTATCCGAGGTACGAATCAAAGTTCGATTTCTTGCAAAAAAGCAAACATCCAAGAGGTAAATAAACTTAAAAAATAAAATGAGATCTGAATACAACATTTCATTCAAATCGTTAGAGCCGTTACCAAGAAACCAATTACAAGAATTGTACATTCGATTAAATATTAGATAACATCTATTATTGAAGTACATATATAACATTTTATCATCATAGTTTTTGATATTAATTTTATTTGTTATTAGTTGTGCCCGCGACTTCGTCTGCGTGGATCCTTATGTAGAGAACAGTGATTAATAAAGTCATCTCAATGCGTAATAAGTTCACTTCCTTATCTAATTTTCTATCGTACTTACGCCGCGTCGTAATTAAAACTGCAATAACTTTTGATACAGTGAACCGATTTTAGTGAAACAAAGATTAAGTTACTTTCGAAGATATGTTTTATGATTTTCTTGGTGTGGATTTATTGTGAACTTAGTACTTTAGCAGTAATGCGTGTTCATACAAACAGATAGACAGACAGACATTTCTAAAAAGGATTGAAATGTATTTTATTACTTATTCTTAGAAACCGGCAACAATATTTTTTCATGAAAATCGAATACAGACACGTTAGATTTACATTCTTATTATATGTATAGAATAGAATAGAAGAAGAAGATAGAAAGGAATCTTAGTATTCTGATTAATTTGTAAAAGAATGGGATGAATACACTATGTATATATACTATGAAATTTGTTTTCGGCACTATTTTGTAATATTTTAATATATATTTAAGTTTATAGTTAATAATACAGAACACCAATTTTTTTAAGTGCACGATAGGCTCTACGATCCAACAGAAAATAATGTGCTACAGATTTCAACGTTTCGCTCTTTCTTCCTCACTCTGTAAATATTTCGAGTACATTAAAAATATACTATCTCATTCTCTCACGGCCTAAAACCTATATAATATATATTTATCGCTATCTCTTCTTCGTTACAAATTTTCGTTTCATCAAATCGAATTCACACTGTTGCAAAAGAAAGTACACTTCAAAATAAAAATACAGTAATTAGATTCTTTCAAATTTTACTATATTTTTTTTATGCATGATAATCGAATAAACCTTCCTATTGTAAATTTCTCGAATAAGTTAATAGTGTTCCAGAATAGGTAAGTATTGTGGAATAGATTTTATAGAAATCGAAAGAGCCATAACTGTAGATGTCTCGGTTTTTAATGGTCCAAGGCTAGGTTCGGCGAGGTTAGGTTTTGAAATACGTCGTTTGTTATGGGACTAGGAATTTAGGTTACAGATATATGTTAAGCAATTCTTTTTGTTTACTGATTTCTTTATTGCGTAAACAATTGAATTACGCAATAAATTTTAGTAAAGCGATTTCTATTAACTTCATATACTGCGTTACATTGTTTTGTGTTTTGACACTTTGTGATCTGTTATAAACGAAATTGATATAATTTGTAGAAATTATTTATATTTTTATTAATTCATATTAATAATAATATAGGTTAACTACATAATGCGATAATAGCTTAGTGGTTAGCGTGTTCGATCGTAGACGAATTGATGTAGGTTCGAATCCTTGCGATTGAACTGGACTGGTAAAGGAAAACAGCGGCATGAAGCTTTTTCTTTTTTTTTTCGAACTGACTATGCTATTGACCTAGTAAGGTCTTAACAGCTTCACCGGACTACTAAGGCGAGCACTTAAGGCACGGATTTTATTTGACAACTAGCTCAAGGGTGCACGGCACACCTCGGCTTGGGTTGTTGCCTGATACATGCATTTCGCGACCTATCTGAGCTAACCTAAGCTAAACTAACTATTCATACATATATGAGTTGTTGAAACATATATGTGCACCAAGCATACATACCTCAACAACTCTTATATATATTTCGTATCGGATAATTTTCTAAACTATTTCAGTTTCATAAGGGAAAAAATAAAACCCTTCCACTAGCATGTGTAAGCGTGTATGCGTGCACGTGTGTGGAGGTGATATGTGTAATGTTGTCGCAGTGATGTAAGATTTTGTGTTACTCAAGGGCTCCACGCCGAGGGAACGGACCTAGGCTTAAGCCGCTGCCGAGGGAGGCCTAATCTGGTTATCGGCATGAAGCCATTGCATGGTTCTAAGGCTTATTCTTAGCTCACCTGGACAGCTACATCATCAAGTTAAAAATCGATTGCCAAGCTGTATAGAAGTGTTGCTCCACTTACGAGTCAGTCTTCCTCTAGGTTTATATAGCGTTTTTACCATCTTAAATTACATTGTCATTTAACATCAGGTGAGATTGTGGTCAATCGCTAACCTGTACAAAAATGGTTACCTGTTTAGTCGGTTTACGGACGATAATTTTACGTGATGACGTCATAAGAAAACATTGATGAAAAATTGCATACTTTTATGAATTGAATTGAATTATACTATGTATAGATAGGTGGGTCATAAGACGAACGCTTAGGCCGACCGCACCTATCTATCGCGTGATCCGCGCTCTCGCTTGCACTTTCGGCTCAGGCGGAACGTGACAATGAGTCATGCTTTTGCGTGCGTGCAGCCGGCGTTCCTCGATTTATAAAACGTTATCATGTCAAAACTCCAAAAAGTTCAATGGCTCTCAGGATCGAATAATATGTAGGTGTAAAAAAGACGAATACTTCGTACAAACCTTCAGTTTAATTCCCAAAAACTGTGTATTATACCAATGAAAAGAATTTGTAGTTCAGTCAACATTTCCATTAAACTTGAAGAATTATATTTGTATATCTTGCCGAAAATACGTCGAACTGTATAGTAATGAATCTTTTTTTTATGTCGTAGTTGGCAAACGAATAGGTGGGTCACCTGATGTTAAGCGATCACCACCGTCCATGGACACTAACAACACCAGGCAAGTCGCAAGTGCGTTGCCACCCTTTGGGGGAAAGGGTTAGGGGAGGGAGAGAGAGAGGAGAGAGGAGGGGAGGTGGGCCTTTTAATAATCTTCTAAATCTTAATTAGAAAACCATAGCTATATTCCATAATGCTTTGTTTTTGAACTTATATCAGTACTGTTTCTATTGTACTGTTGTAACAGCCATTATGATGTATTTTTTACTACACTTTATACACTGTCTGAAATCATTATACTTTATAAAATTCAAAAGAAATTTGTTTTTTTTAATTGTATGATTTAAATATCAAAACATATAAGTTTGTTTTAAATTTCTTAGTACCTTTTGGTTTAATATATTACAGTACCTATAACATAGTAATCTAGGTACATCTATGCCACAATCGATTGCATTCCATTTGTCTTTTTTTAGGAAAAATACACGTTACTCATAGGTTAACAACGCGAGGCCATGTTTTGCCCGATTCTTTGCGTGTATATTACATACAATAAGATACGACAACGTACACGTAAATGTCAATACGAAATATTTGTAGTTTTATTTCTTGATATCATTAAATGATATACATTCTTTTTATGGACCACTTCTTCGTGTTTCGTTACGATCGTATGCTATTCTCGTAAGGCTTAGTATACATCTCCATGAGTATAAAGCGGAAATTAGTATAAAAGATTAATATTTTCTACTTTTAGTTACACGTATATTTTATTTATCTCGTTTTTGCATTATACTAGTGACCACTCGCGACGTCATCCGCTTTAAATTACATATAAACTTTTAATAATAATAAATTACTGTCTACTGTGAACTAGCGGCGAGTTATAAATAAACAATCTTCAATAGAATCTTCATAAAATCATTCTCATATACACAAATATAAATTTTATGTAGATATATTATAATTTATATTTTATTAAAGACACATAACTATATAAGTGACATTCAAACATTATATCTCTGACCTCAGTGTTTATAATAAATACCTTAAACATTCGACAACGCAGGTTCAATGGCCCCTATTATGATTCACTACAAATAAGTTGAGATTTTTAAGAATATTAAAATAATATTATCAGAAGTGTGAATTAGTAAGAATGTATTTCTTAAATATTGACTGATTACGCAGTTCATAATAAAGTTAATCGTAATCAATACTTTAGATAATGTTTTGTTCTCAGTGAAAGCTCTGGGTCCGAAATGTATTTTCGCGATCGTATTTGCAATATTTAATATCCAATAATAAAATGGCTAGAAGTAGGAGCGAGAGGTATACCAGCAAAATCTCTCTATAACCTTCTGAAGGACCTTGGCTTGTCGAGAACTGCAGTAAGTTCTATTTTAGAACGAGTATCAAAGGCTGCACTAACAGGTTCCTACCAAATTTGGCTAGGCAGGGCGGGAAACTCGAGCAGTGAAGGTGAGCGTTGATGCGCATCTCAAAGGGGGCCTCCTTAAACCTACACCTGTGTCGCAAGTCCTGTGAACTGCTCTGAGTTTCTCCCTCGGTCACACGATGGACCCGGCACCCGCACGGTAAACCCATGGAATGCTAAGAAGTTCGTCTCATACTATGAAATTTAATATAGTCATATATTCATGACTAGCCGTGCCCGCGACTCCGTCCGCGTAGAACCTAAAGTAAGAAAACAATGACTAATAAAATCATCAAAATATATTAAGTCCTTATCTACTTTTATCTCGTACTTAAGTCGCGCCGTCATTAAAATTACAATAACTTTTGATAGACCTAAACGAATTTAATTTGTGAGGTATATTATGAGGTATATTAGGTTATTATGAACCCAGTACTTTAGCAGTGATGCATGTTCATACAAACAGACATGTCCGTCATTTCTAAAAATGATTGAAATGTATTTTATTTCTTGTTCCTAGATTATCATTCCCATAATATGTTTAATGGTGTATAAAACGGAGGTGAATTTATAATGGTAATTGAGAATTGCCAGCTCTCAGGTTTGACCGAGCGAAGCCTCGGGCTAAATGTGATTGTTTATAAAACATTCAGACGTTTTATCTGGAAATCCTAAAGATTTATTGTGGCACATTATTTTACGTGGCATGCAATATGCACTTCGCTCATTTGAATTCGTTAGACATATTATTCAAACTTGAGAAAAAAATGCCATACAATTGTGAACGGAATTCAAAGCTTTGTACTTTATACTGAAAGTAACAAAATATATAAGTGAAAATATTGTTAATAAGAGTCATATACATAACAAACTATTTTCTTACCTTGAGTAACACTTAAGTTCTAAATAATGTAATTCTAAATAGATAATTATCTTAAGTCTCTCTTAAGAAACCCAAATATTGTAACAATTACTGCTATATTAAGAAAATTTTGTAACCTTTACCTTCCAGTCGAAATCAAAGGTCGTATGGAAGATCAGGAGTTCAAAATTCATATTAAATCACTATAGCACCTTCTGATGTTATTTGTACTGAAAATTACATAAAGTACTGCAAAAAAGTGCTATTAAACGTTGTTCAATATATCTATCTATACACATATATAATGAAAATACAGTTCCTTTGAGGTTCAATCACGACAAAACTATTGAATATATCGGCATAAAACTATGACCGTTGGATGCGGAATCCTTTGCAGATGATTCTAAGTTATTTCATTTTTGTATATGATTGCTAATATATGCTATATATTACACGTTGTTCAATCTATGTATCTACTCACATATATAATAAAAATACAATCCCTTTGAGGTTTAATCACATCAAA
This sequence comes from Antheraea pernyi, assembly GCA_015888305.1. Lineage (NCBI taxonomy): Eukaryota > Metazoa > Arthropoda > Insecta > Lepidoptera > Saturniidae > Antheraea > Antheraea pernyi. The sequence continues at coordinate 123,729 of MU159043.1, read as the reverse complement.
ACTATTCAAAATATCGCCATAAAACTATGACCATTGGATACGGAATCCTTTGTAGACGATTCTAAGTTATTTCATTTTTGTATACAATTGATCATGAATCCTGATATGCTATCTATTAAACCTTGTTCAATCTATGTATCTACACACATATATAATGTAAATACAATCCCTTTGAGGCTTAATCGCACCAAAACTATTCAAAATATCGCCATAGAACTATGACCATTGGATACGGAATACTTTGTAGATGATTCTAAGTTATTTCATTTTTGTATAAGAATGACCATAAATCCTGATATGCAATTTATTAAACGTTGTTCAATTAATCTATCTAAACTTATATATAATGAAAATAGAATCCCTTTTATGTTTAAATCACGTCAAAACTATTCAAAATATCGCCATAGAACTATGAGCACTGGATGTGGAATCGTTTGTATATGATTCTAGAATTATTACTACTCTATTCTATTTTTTGGATTCGATTGGCCTTTTCGGTCTCCTGGTACTGCTATAAATAAATTGATTTATGCGTCACTTTGAAATTTAAACAGGACTTTATAGGATCCGTGAAGTATTAGAAAGGATATTTAGAAAAAATCACCAAACATAAAAACAAAGCCCATAAAATACAATAAAATTGAAGACAAAAAATTCTCAGCTCGTACAATAATCAGGATTATTATGTCTTATTGTTATTAGTCACGTCGACTCATGTTTTGGAATTTCGTTGTAAATATACAAAACTTATTATATATAAATTCATTTTTTTCTATTAATTAAATACGTTTAAACTTGACGTGTGTTGCATTTTTTTGTATAAATGCATCATTATGCCCGACCACACAGAGTTGCAGCGGCACTTTGATATATCACCTTCAAATAACATTAAATATATATCTGTATTGAAAGAGAGGTATTATTATTCATTGTTTTTATTTGTGTGCACAGACATATAATTTTAGTCGTATTTATCGATGTTCCGCGCATATACCACCTTATCGCAGACTACATGTAATTTTTTTAAATCGATATAATCTTTAAAATATTGTATACATTTTCATGACATACTTAATTAATAAGACGAAGCGTATAAAATTATTTAACTAGTTCCAATAATTAATGTTTGTCAATCGGTATACTAACGATTACCGTAGAATGAGATATAACCGAACAACAAAATGAAAACTATCCAACACGAAATACATATAAGTGTTATTGAGGTATATAAGCTTGGTACACATATATATCTCACTAACTTATATACGCATGAATATGTAGCTTAGCTTAAGTTAGCTAAGTTAGGTCGCGAATTGCATGAACTAACCAACAGCCCAACCCGAGATGGGCCGTGCACCTTTGAGATAGTTGTCAAAATTAAATCGGCTGATCGCCTTAAGCGCTCGCCTTAGTAGTCAGGTGAAGCTCTTAAGGCCTTACTAGGCCAATAGCGTAGTCAGTTCGAAAAAAAATTATATAGCCTATGCTATTCATTCTTAAAAAAAAATTCACAAAATAATATTGTCAGCCCAAAATACTGTAGGGTTCTGTAAACAGAATGAATTCTCTTTATAGATTTTATTCAATCTAATGTTATCTGTCGTTATGTTACGTCTAATGTTATAATAATCGTACGTTAAATCATGAGCATCGCTAATAATATCACTACATATGAATGCACGTGCATAACACCGTAATGTCGATAGGAACGCGATATCGCGTGGCACGGTGCAGCGTTGCAATAATAATTACTGCCGGAGGAAGATTGACGTCTCATATTACACGCGACCTGAATTAATTAAATTGGATAGTGGTGGTGAATGAACAGTATTCATATTTTCCCTAAAAAATCCAATTTATATATAACTCGTTTGTGCCCACGGCTTCGCTCTCGTTAGTATATATTAACCTACTCCTCAGTACTTTTTCCTGAATAAAAATTACCCTATGTATTTTCTTGGCTCCTGACTACGTGCATGAAAATCATAAAGCATAACTTCGACTAACATTTAGTCTTTGTCTCATTAAAATCGGTTTGGTCTATCGAAAGTTATTGTAATTTTATTGAAGACGCGACTTAAGTACGAGAGAAAAGTAAATGAACTTGACAGTTTTTTACATAAACCACACGTCCATGCCGATGTAGTACATACAACTAGCTACAGCTAGCTACAGCTTTTTTTTTTTTTCGAACTGTCTACGCTATTGACCAAGCAAGGTCTTAACAGCTTCACCGGACTACTAAGGCGAGCGCTTAAGGCACTCAGCCGATTTTGTTTTGACAACTTGCTCAAGGGTGCGCGGCACACCTCGGCTTTGGCTGTTGCCTGATACATGCAATTCGCGACCTATGTAAGCTAACCTAAGCTAAGCTAACTATTCATACATATATGAGTTGTTGAAACATATATGTGTACCAAGCATACATACCTCAACAACCCTTATATATATTTCGTATCGGATAATATTATAAACTATTTCAGTTTGATAAGGGGAAAAAATAAAACCCTTCCACTTGCATGTGTAAGCGTGTATGCGTGCACGTGTGTGGAGGTGATATGTGTAATGTTGTCACAGTGATGTAAGATGTTGGCTAGCTACAGCTAATTTATAATATTAGTATGGATTCCATTTTGCTTGACAATAATGGAAATTATTATCGTTCCTTTTTTTTAAACTAACGTATATGTAGTAAGTACCTATATTTTGCTTCATGACACAGTGATCCTATTTTTGAGCTAAGACATCGTGGGTTTGATTCCCGCATATGAGTGACATTTGTCTAATACGTCGTATAAAATCTGAAGCGGCAAACCCGCCTACAATTTAGCCACTGAAAAGTAAACAGAGAATGTTTTTTGTACTCATATATAATCATATCTGGGCGCGAACTAAAAAGTTCGCAACTTCTTATCTCTCCCGTATTGTGAAGCTGTGGAACAATCTCCGGGACAGTGTGTTCACTCCTACCTATAATATGGGGTCCTTCAAGCGTAACGTGAAGAGACATTTATGCAGGCCGGCATGACAGCGGCGACCGGTGAGGGATAGCGTGTCTCTCTGTAGTCGCTATTGTTTTTGGATTATACTGTGCTCACCATCAGGCACAGTACAGTCACTATGCTGAGCTATGATAAAAAAGTCGCCAAGATTTAAAATTATGAGTTTTATATATTATTTATCTCATTTGTACTTTACCTACCGCGTCCTTTAATTTTATATAGTTTAATTGTCAGTTTTGTGCCTGAGTACTAATTTTTTTTTTTTTTCGAAGTGACTACGCTATTGACCAAGCAAGGCAAGCAACAGCTTCACCGGACTACTAAGGCGAGTGCTTAAGGCACTCAGCCGATTTTATTTTGACAACTAGCTCAAGGGTGCGCGGCACACCTCGGCTTTGGCTGTTGCCTGATACATGCAATTCGCGACCCATGTAAGCTAACCTATACTAAGCTAACTATTCATACATATATGAGTTGTTGAAACATATATGTGTACCTAGCATACATAACTCAACAACTTTTACATAAATATTTATATACTCGTATGTACATCATCCCTTTAGTTAATGCAGCCTGTTTCGTTTACAATTAAACGCTTGTGTGTGCAATTATGTCATGATTTTATTTAATAATAATAATATTGTCTCTAAATATGACTATATTTATAATGTATCACAATAGTCCTACTTTTTATTTATTCACTAATGTATTGTCATGTTGACGATCCTAAAAGAAATAAATATCATTTTTTTTCAGATTCTTCTAGGATTACATCCATATTTCTGGGTACAATTTCAATTTTAAAAATTAGTGTTAGTAGTAATAATAATAATAAAACAGTAAAAATAAATTTTCAACAAAAATACAGAACATACGATATAACATTAAGTGGCAGATCCGAGTGGATCCCCCGTGGAAGTGGAAATTCACTTTATTCATTATGCATAATTTCTTTCTGTTAGTAAATATGTTATATAAACGCAACATTTCATTTATGTAAGAATGTTTAATTTTGTATTTATTAATTGTTTTAAAGTAGATAATTATCTCAGAGAAATAGGTACATCGAAATAATTCGAATAGGTACAAATAATAACTTATTTTATTTTTATGCTATAAAACAAAATCCTTATTTTACTTTTACTAAACAAATCTGTTATGTATACATGAGTTCCTTATATAAATAATATATACACATATCAGTTTTAATGTAATTCACCTTTCCATTTATAGTAACTAGATATGACATGAAAAATATCAAGTTATGAAAGTAAATTCAATGTACCGGTCGCCGACTGAAACACTGAAATACATCGTAAAAGGCTTCATACCGTAATTATTCCCTTAGATACGCTCACAATAAACCTCGCGAGGTACTGACGAATGAACAACGCTTTGATCCGAAACATATATGTTGTTATTTAAATTAATTTTATCGTTTCCGGATAATACATTATATATCGACTATCGATATCTCGAACAACCTGAAATCCAAGAGGAACATTATACGTATTATTCCTTCACGAAGGCTTCCTACAACCTGGTGTTGGTTATTCTGAATCGCTCTAAGAAGGGAAAAGTCATTTTCACTCTGTCCTCTCAGAGCGGCCTCGTGAGCTTTACCGTCGAGTCTCTGCACACGACCTACGTAAGGCGGAACATCACACAGATTAACTATTATTTGTTATTTGAGCATAAAGTATCTCCGGCAGACACGACAGGTGATCTCATCAAGGACACCTCTCGTCCACAACCTACGTCTTTGATGTCCGCAGAAGAGTTCTCTAACTTGTCGGACACTTCCCATACCCGGACAATATCTGCATCCGCGCTACAGTCTCCCGATTCCCGAACTCCCAAACCCATACCCCAGTCACAGCTACAGAAGGTTGAGCTCGCACGGAATACATTTTCCTTCTTTTTCTCCTTCGCAGGAATCGACTCGTCATTGTTTTTAACGCGAGATGATCAACAGGACTAAAGACTTCGGTTTGATCAATGCAATCTCGAACTCCCCTGGCACTGTGGCGCTAACACAACACTTTGTGTCTCTGTCTCAGTTAAATAATTTCATTTTCATTATGGATACAATCAATTCACGTATGTATGCACGAGTGTATCCCTCTCTAATTACCAATTTATTAGGACCTCGCACGACTTAGTAGTTGCCTTCATAAATCTGCGATTGGGTATCTCAGTTCTAGTGCCGGCACCCTAGCCACTTCTGACGTTATAAATGCAGTAAACTATCGGTATATACTCGACTTTTTAAACACTGCGTTATTGCACCTACGCCCTCGTAACCACCGTGGATTGGAAGATATACAAGATCCGGAACTCCCGCTGTTGTCCTTCGGGTAGCATTTTGAGCTTATGTTTGTTGCTTCGATCATGCTGCTAGCGTAATACAGTAAGACATCATTCACTAACTCAACACACACGACACAGATCACCACACGTACGTGCACATACACACGAGGTACACATATAGTGGAATGATTTTTCTTTTTTCCCTATAGTTTTTCGAACTTCGTTAGTTTGTTTAAACTAATGGTCATATTCAAAATACAAGTTGTACACGTTAGTGAGGCATATATGTAACGATGTGTGTCACTAACGTATACAGGTATTAATTATAGTTAGCTAGCTCGGTTAGCTTAGTTCAATTCGATGTAGCTTTCAAGGCAACAGCCCAAGCTTTAAGCGCCCGCCTCACTAATGCCGTGTAGTTGTAAAGGCCCGTCCAGCTTACAGCGTTTGTTAGTTCGGGAAAAAAAAGTGAGAGATATCATAGAGTAATCTATGCATATAAAACGGCCTATGCATTATATAACATTAACCTAGAGATAAATAGAGACACTGCCTTTCATAATACGTGAATATATAAAAGACATTATTGTTGAAAAGTGTATTAATAAATTATTGATAAATCCGTTTTCACTAAAACGATATTAGTTTATTAATTTTAAATTGGAACTTATCTTTTTTATAATTTGTTTAGCAACAAACACATATAGAGGCTTTTACTGGGTAAAATAAAAATAGCAGCATATTAAAGTAATTTTTTGATGCAACTTTGTTTCGGAACGTACCTGTTCGCGCCCTGTAGTGCCAGCTCTATTATGTACCACAATTATTGTGTATTCGTACCCACCACGCGCCGCGCCGTTTATCCACACTGTATGTTGTTTTAACAAACACCAGTATATTATAATTTAGTTAGTGATGATATATTGCGAGTTTTTTACAAATAATATATTGATATCTTTGTATAATAAAAGAATGAGAAAAATAAAACCAAAAATTTCACACAGAGGTCAATTGAAATTGGCGATATAAAGGGAGATAGGAGTGATCGCAATTTGATATAATTGACTATTCACCCCCTTGACGTGTTGCATGAGCATAATGTTAAAGTCACCAATATCTGTTAGTCCTGCTATAGATACAAGAGTCTCGCATATTAAAACAATTGAAAAAAATATTGCGTTCTGTTTAGCTGTTTTGTCACATATATTTTTGCTTACAAGTTACTTGAAACATGTTATGTAATATTAATTTAATTTTATTATTATGTTTTTATTCTACTATTTTTTTCTTTTGCTGCTTTTATATTTGCAATACGTACGATAACTTTTATTTTTAATACCGATTCCGCTGGTCAACTGGAAGAAAATGTCTTACGGCATTCAGCTCGTCAGTGTACAAATTAAAAAGTGCAATGCTACTAATTAATTCATTCGTTAAAATATATTCGACACAAGATATATTCTTGAAAAATACTATATAGGTTTCTACTATATATAATCTCAAATGATGATGTGGTCTCAAATGGTAAGCACGCTAAAACCTAAAGTGGGACTGGTTCTCAAGTGCTTTTGCCGGAACACATGTTTGGCCATTGGTTTTTCTTTTATTGTAGCACGGCAAAGTGACTGCACTATGCCTGATGGTAAGCACTGTACAGTCCAAAAACAACGACCGAGTGGCACACTATCCATCGCCGGTCGCCGCTGTCATGCCGACCTGCGAATAGCCGGATATGCACAGGCTGATCCCGAAATGCGACACGCAGAAGCGAATCACTATGACGGGCTTTTTCGCCATATACATGGTGATTGCGACCCAGTCAGGCTGTAAAACCCTACCACCCCGCTTTCGCCATGGCCTCGTTCGTTATTCAGCAGGGTGCACCACGTGCAGGTGAGGTTGGCTTGGGTGTCTCAAGTCTTATGATGTTATTTGACATCCCTTACACCCCAAAATTTACAAGTTGATGGTGGTAACTGGCTAGACAAAGGTAATAACGGTATAGGAAATGTCTTATAGTGTTATTACGATGTTTTCTTTCACTGGAAGCTCCTGATTCGATTCTACTATTTAATTTGAACCTACGTCGATAGACGCGGTGTCGAACACGTTAAACACTGAGCCATTATAGCATTATAAATAAGTTTTATTCTTAATTTGCAAGTCTGTGCACCTGAATAGTTATACAATCTAAACAAAGGATGTCATCAGCTTCTATGCTTACTAAGCTACAATTTACATTGAGCGCAAAGTTCATCGACTCCTCAGTAATTTAATTTACTGTATCAGTAGTTTGTATTTATATTTATATCTTAACCGCTTATTTATGCATTTGAAATTGCGTTTATTTATACAATTCGACGTTAGTTCTAGTTTATAAAAAAAGGTCATACATTAGTCAATAAAAATACACTGATTACTAAAATGTTATGTTTATAGGAAGTTTCCTAAATTAATATGTATAATGTCATAAAAGTACTTCTAAAAAGACCACCCCAAAACAGCAATGTTAATAATAGATAAATAAATGCTTTTCAGACGAGAGAGAATGAGACGAATATTACAGCATGATAACTTGAATAACGGAGACAACGAATCCCAACAACACTATGGGTGGTCGAACACTTTTTTCCTTGCAATTTATGTTACAATCCGTTTTAAAATTGATGTCCGTAATTTGATAACAATCTGTTATTCACAGACTTTAATATAAGTTCAATTTATATTTCTAAGTGAGAATGATGACGATATTAAAGATAATGCGATGCTTTCATTAATTAACAATATCATGAAATGTAATTCTTTTAAAAATTTGGAATAATCAGAACCGTTACTGTATTTTAGCCTTTAAGTTTCTAATAAATCATATTACAATAAAGTCTGTATTCCTTAAAATAGTTTAAGACGCTATCGTTTGGTCGTAATTATTTTTATTTAAACAAAGTCCGGCCATTCTATATCTAAGCTCACATTACCTCAAAACCTTTTCTCTAACACATCTAGACGTTCCAACTTTGTAGGTGTTTCAATACCGCAGTTCCAAAACCATCTTTCTACTGGTAAATGTCAACACGTCATAATGATTTGCTGTGAAACGGATTGTTTCACGATCAGGTAATACATATTTAGTTATTAAAAAGCTCTTACCGACTTAATTAATAACATCAGTCAATTGGTGTTCTTTTGGCGGTCATCGTTGTGCTTCTATTGTATTGTACTATTAGGTCTTAAACACAAAACTATTTCATAGACAATTATTTGCTATACTATCTATAGTTGTACTAAATCTCGTATTATTTCTCTATGAGATATAAACACATTATAATCTATATAAAAATACAGCCACTTTGAGACTAAATCGCGTCAAAACTACTGAACTATGAAGTACTAGGAGGATTCGATACGGAATATTTCGTTTTTTGAATTGAAATTTATATAAAAATAAAATGACAATATTATTATTTATTTTAGGGTCGTCAACATGACAATACACTAGTAAATACATAAAAAGCAAGACAATTGTGATACATTATAGATGTACTCATATTTAGATACAACCACGGCATGCTTATTAAATTAGTTATACCTAATGATTGGAATATTTAAGGTAAAATCAGTAACGTAATAAAAGTATTATAAAGATCATATGCATAATATAAACAATACCTCACCGTAACCGATCCTAAAGTGAGTAAAAATAGTGATGTTATGTATTTCACACGATATTTCCTTCGAAATCAGAAGTCTAGCATGAGTCTAGAACATAAAAACGGTAAAACATTGAAGTGGGACACCTCGCGGGTTTGAATTACGACCCGTTACAGGTTTATGGGGCTGCGTTCATAAGAAAGAGGAATACAATTTACTGTTACCAAAATTATTTTATTATATGTATATGTTACGGCCAATGTTTTTCTATATATATACACTCGTATATATATCTGATACTGATAAGCTACAACCTCGTTTAACAGCTTACCACGAAGGGTAGCACTCCTTTTTTTTTTTACGTGGAGAACCCTCTTGCCCAGACATTGCCAGGACCCCGAGGGAGGACCTGAGCTGAGTCGACCTCCAATCGAGTAAAAAACTCCACGGTAACCTACGCCGCACTATGGGGGTGTCTCGGGGATTTTTTTACAAGGATTACACCTATTTAGGATTTTTTTTCAAGGAGTGTAAATTTGAGCTATTTTTTGGGAAAATGTATTTTTTGTAAATGAAACGTAGTCTCTGCCCATTTCTGTAGTCCTGGTAAAGTGTATACAAAATGTTATTGTAATCGGTTAAGTCGTTAAGGTGTGAAAGCGTAACAAACAAACTTACATTTGCTTTTATAATATTGGAGTAATAATATACACACCAATTATAGCAATGGAACTACATCTTTCTATTTAGTTTCTCGCGGAACTGATTAACATTTATAGTACTAGTAGTCTCGAATAAAATTAGCGCTCAAAACCGGCCGCAAGAAATCCCCAATATACATACGTGGCTATAATTATGCGATAAACTTATGATTTTGCACCTGAACCTTACTTGAACGATTTAAAGTTGTCTTTACAAGGACGCAAGCGACACGAAACTATTTGAAATAACTGCATAATCCAAAATTATACACTTATTTATGTGTGCCGGCTGTGAGACGTTAAGTGTGTATCTTGAGTTTTTGTATATCAATGGTATCAAAGTAGGAAGATGGGTAAGAAACTGTACTTTTCATTTAAACAACAGAGAGCAGACTGAAATTCATAATAATTTCTAGTTATAAGTGGAATACTAACAGTTTTTGTAGTTACATTCCGTTATCTTAGATTCTTGTTAAATCATCAATAACAATACTATCTACGGTAACAAAACTTAAGTGTATTAATTAAAACATCATTAGTATTTATTCTTTATATTTGACGTTTATCATTTGTTTTTTTTTCATTAATATAGACTTGTAAAGTTTTTAAAATTGTGGCCACAACATATTATAAAACAAGGTCCTCTGCCACGTCTGTCTGTCTGTTCGCAATACACTCGAAAACTACTGAACGGATTTTCATAGTGATTTCACCAGCAGATAAAGTGATTCATAAAAAAGTTTAGGTATATAATTTGTTATATATTTTTTATTATCAGTGCGGGACAACGGCCGCTAGTATTAAAATAATTTATTTGATTACAGTATGTAATAACTTCACGTGTATTAAAATTATCCAATATTACCTATCCAGTACCCTCTTCTTCTTCTTCATACCCATATCCTACCTAAGTAGGGTCGGCACAACATTTTTTTCTTTTCCACTCTGCCCTGCCAGATGGCACCTTAATATTCACTCCTTTTATACACAAATCATTTTCCACACAGTCCATCCTTACCGTTTTCGGTCTTTCTTTACTCGTATATCCGTCCACCTTCTTAGCCAAAGTCTTTCTAGGTTCATGACTCCATCTCTTCTGATAATAGGCCCGTACCATGCTAACCTATTACTCTACAACTCTGTGTGTCTGTCTGTCGCGCTTTTACACCAAAACTACTGAACCGATTTGAATGAAATTTGGTACACAGATAGTCTAGAGCCTGAGAAATGACATAGGTGGTATTTGTAATGTGAAAAATGAGTTATGAGGGGTTGAAATGGGGGATGAAAAGTTACAGAGAAGTATCGTCATTTTTAGAGCTACAAGCTTGAAACTTATTCTTTAGGCTGTTGATTCGGTATAAATAAATATAACATTCAAAGTTTGTAAAAGTTTTACCCTCCAGGGTGTAAAATAACAATAGAAAATAGCAGATGAAAGTTTGTATGGAAAAATGTAAGGTTCCGCTCCGATTTGAAAAATTCTTTCAGTGTTAGATAGCTCATTTATCGAGGAAGGCTATAGGCTATATATCATCACGCTAATACCAAAGGAGCGGAGCGCCAAAGAAGAATGTTTCGATATCTTATTTTTTCCTTTTGAGAGCTTCCGCTGCGTGTAAGTTTTTGGGGTGTGAGGGCTGTCGAATAACATCGAAGACTTGAGACACCCAACCAACCTCATCTTCACGTGGTGCACCCTGCTGAATAACGAACGAGGCAATGGCGAAAGCGGGGTGATAGGGTTTTACAGCCTGACTGGGTCGCAACCACCGTGTATATGGCGAAAAAGCCAGTCATAGTGATTCGGTTTTGCGGGTCGCGTTTCGGGATCAGTCTATGCATAACCAGCATTTCGCAGGCCGGCATGACAGTGGCGACCGGCGATAGATACTGTGTCACTTGGTGGTCGCCATTGTTTTTGGATTGTACTGTGCTTACCGTCAGGCACAGTGAAATCATTTTGCCGTGCTACTATTAAAAAAAAAAATTAGCCCACGCCGACGATGTCGCGAGCAGAAGCTAGTTTTATATATTTTAGTTACACCACATCAACATCTTAACATTCGCATGCCTGTAATTTTTTCTCATCCGTCTTTTTCGTAGCCTATACATAACACGACTGGTCTTATCCAGTACCATAACCTTGCATGACAAATAGCCATACGTTACTGTGACAAAGTTTTTTCATAAACATTTATTCGAATCTACGAGTCGCTCGCTACGACAAGTCCACAACGTACATTCACTTTGATATGCGATTTGAAATTAAGTTCAATGTTAATTTCTCTATAATTCTCCTGCAAACCCAATTATGAACGTGCCTTAGTTTTATGAAATGGTTTTATACGACGCGTCGGTAGAGGTTTGCGGCAGACGAGCGTGAAGCCTTATCCGCGACGACCACGTTTCTCCGTGTTCGGTAAAGTTATTGCGGTAGCTAACACTCTTAATGCCAATTTTATGATAGATTTGTTATAGAAAAATTTTTAATTTTCAGTTCATTTGTTCACTTGGCTTTGTATTTATGCACTTTATAAAATCAAAACATTGTATATAGTATTACGCTATTACTTACTTTAAGGCGAAATTGTTTTTGTAAATTATAATATACATTTTTGATAAATATTTAATTTTTTTAATCACTTTTGTATGCATAACTTAAATATCTGTGCGCAGTATAGTATCAAACGTTGAGGAAAAGCGAGATTATTGCAGAAATAGTCTAAATTATATGTTACTACAAACTTTTCTATTTCTTATTTAATATTTTATTTATTTATCTAACAGTAAAACGCATACCACCGTCTGTAAATATCTCCTTTAAATTATCAATTTACGCCTAATACATTTTTACATTGAAATTGATTTTTAATGACCCAATGGCAAATACGCGTATCGTTCGGACCCTTTTTGCATTGAACAAAGGCGACCGACAAAGAAGCCGATAACTAATATCTTTGCCAGCGTCTATTCAAGAAACTAACTTTACTGCAGTGTAATTTAACACGTAGTTTTAGTAAATAACAAATGTATTCATTGTTTTAGTAACAATGGGGATAATTCGCTTACTATCGTAGTTATTTTACAACGTCATTATACGTTGAATGTAAACCCTGTAAACTTTTTACCAATTTATGTTGAAAATAGAATAACATTTTTCATCACTTTATCAATTTTTAAACTTTAACGGTGTTATTACAATAAAGTTAAATACGTGTTGAACCTTGTCTTTACAAAAGTTTTATATTAAATGCACCGCGGTGTCTGATTGTTCGCCATCTTGTTCTTTTGTCTCGCTTTGGTTACGTTAGGTTAAACTTGCGGAAAAAGGATAACGCGAACTTGCCTCGGGCGAGCGCGGTGCATTCATTAGGAAACTTTTTTAAACCAACTATTTAATACGTATTTAACTTTTTTAAAGATATTGGTTAAAAACAAAAATGACATCGATATTATTCCATGAATGATTTAAAAGTTTGGATATGTTATTAAATATTATTACCATTGATTTATTTAAAAGACACGATTAATTTTAAGAAATAACGTCACGTATTGATTACATGCCTTTTTTTATATTTACACAATCGATAAAAAATATTTGAAACTATATAGCTTTACAATTCTAATTAATATTATAGATGAAAATGTGAGTGTATTTTTATGTTTTTTAAACTTTCATCCGCTAACTCTGACCTCTTCTAACTTCTAATCTCACACACCTATACTTGTACCTAGATTTTCGTTAAAGGAAATTTGTTCACTCTCTAATAATAAAAATTGTTATAATTTGTGTACTTCGTAATTGGCGTATTGAATACATTGTTTTTTTTTTCTTTATTTAATACACATTGTCAGCTGCGAAGGACCTATATGGAATAAATAAATAAGTATTGAACCGATCATAATTAAATTTTTCATATTCGTTGTCAGAATTATAGAAAAGGATAAGGGTGCTGTTCATCCAGAAAAAAGTACCGTTCCCGAGGGTTAGGTTCTATCTATATTAATCAGAGCGAAGCTGCGGGAAAAGTTAATTACATATGAAAGTTATTTCATATATTCATTTCATAGATTTTATTATTTAAAAAAAATATAATATAAATGTTTAAATGGTTATTTGTCAAATTTGTTGTTTGTAGATAATGATTCTTTTTTTATTTAATCTATGATTCTTTTTAATTTCCATAGAAAGAGTGCTTTTCCAATAAAGATTGGCGTCAAAACCGAGATTTCGGTTTTAAGTGCAATGCCTATTTCAAAATATTTATATATATAAATACGGACTATTCTATAGTGTCATTGTTACTATAAGAACAAAAATTTTAAAAAAGGTTACCGACAATAGTCATAGTGAACGATATGAATTGGGTTCGAAATATATGTTAAGTAACCTTTGATCAAGTATTGAAAAGCTACATACAATTATTTTATATTATACTAGCTATGCCCGCGACTCCGTCCGCGTGGAACCTAATGTAAAAACAAGGGACCGAGTAGTCCGGTGAAGCTGTTAAGACCTTGCTAGGTCAATAGCGTAGTCAGTTCGAAAAAAAAAACAAGGGACTAATAAAATCATCTGAATGAATGTAAGTCCAGTTGCTTATTCACTTTACTCTCGTACTTAAGTCGCGTCGTCATTTAAATTACAATAACTTTAGATAAACCGATTTTAAGGAAACCGAAACTAAATGATACTCGAGGATATGCTTTATGATTTTCTTGGTGTGGTTTTATCATGAATGCAGTACTTTATCATTAATGCGTGTTTAAACAAACAGACAGACATTTCTAAAAATGATTGAAATGTATTTTATTACTTATTCCAATACACCTGCAACAATTTTTTAAAACAAAAATCTAAAAATACAGACGTGTTAAATTTACATTCTTATTATATACTAGCTGGCCCGGCAGACGTTGTCCCGCCCTGATTACAAAAAAAAATCTGAACAAATTATACACCAAAACGTTCCTCAATGAATCACTTTATCCACTGGTGAAAGCCGCATGAAAATCCGTTCAGTAGCTTTTGTGTTTATCGCGAACAGACAGACAGACGCGGTAGACTTTGTTTTATACTATGTAATGATAATAGATTATTATACTGTTATTTTGTGATATTAAGAAAATAATTACTATTGGTAAAATCTAATATTACATTACCCGGCAATATTACATAACGTGGTAAATTTAAAATTGTATTAATCATTTTAATATTTAAAAATAATTATTATTCGATAACTTCAAGTTTTTTTAATGTTTATTTAAATAATAAAGAGTATAGCAAGAAAAAATAAATAAATTATATAGGTTTCAAATTATTGCAAATTATAACAAAAACTATGAAATATGAAGCAATTAACTCAGCGTTAAATTAAAAATAATCGAAAAAATGTAACATTTATATTTTTAAAAAATCCTTAAAACTTATTACTGAACAAATTCTCCCCCAACCAAATTCTATGATATTGTTGTCGGATAGAAAAAGTTTTTTTTTATAAAATCATCGTCTAAAGCATTCGACATTTTATGCGAGATTGTCGAGTTAACAATTTCAGAGTGAGATGGGAATACTTTTTTGTGTGAAATAGATATAATGGTTCCCACAACGATTACCTTCACCTGAGTGTGCTAGTGATGTGATTTTAAAAGTTTCATCGATACGTCGATTATTAAAAATGGCTTTAACAAGGATATTTATTAAAACGTGGTGTATGCTGAACAATTTTACATGAAATGTTATAATTTAAGTTAAAAAAACACTTTGTAGATTTTAGGGTTTATACAATATGACATAAAATTAAGTCTAAGGCAGTGGTCGGAAACCACAGCACGCGGGTTGCATGCGGTTATTTCATACCTTAGTTGCGGTTATTTCATACCTTATTTGCAGCTCTTCCACAAAGTGCTTAGTGCAAATACGGAATATTTTCTATTAACTTGCCTTGTAATAAACGAGTAGACATCTTTTAAATGTAAGCCTACAGAAAAGAGTACGGTTAGTCGCTCGCAAAAAAGACATATTGAGCAAAGGTAAGCTCGAGAGTGTACATTTACTCGAAACTATTTCAATAAAAATATATACTAAAGCAAAGCCTAAGTAAAAAAGGGCTCTTTTAGTAAATATCAGTTTTGTATTGTTTATATTTTGGCTCTTTTGGATGAAGAGTTTGCCAACCATTGGTCTAAGGTAACGCGTTTCCCATAGAAAGGACGGGCTCTCAGATGCAGCTGCCCGAATACTCCTTTAGGTGCCTGGCGGAAGATTGTCAGCTTGATAGTCTTAGCGTCTCAAGCGGGTGTTTGAAGAAGCCCTAACACTTACCATGATATTTTCCATCATGGGGTGTCCAGCTTTTTATAGCATTGAAACCTACATCAAATGAACGTGTTCGAACACGATATCACCGAGCCACTATCGTTTCAAATACTACAGTAAATGTTTTACAAAATAATTACATCAATAATTAATTAAACTTCTAGGTTTGTGCTTTTATGAATATATTTCTTTATCTAAATATGTTTTACAATAATTGACCTTTTTCAAATATATATAATAATTTTCAAATATCAAAGTTGGACATCACTAGTGCGTATGCACCTTGACAGCACTAAGGGAAATGATTTTTTTAATCACATCACCGTTCACAATATATCATCCCTTTATTTATCCGACTTGCTACATATTCGCGCACCCGGCTTTGTCTGTTCCGCAAGACAGGACGAAGGGGTGCACGTTGCAGCCGGTGTATATTTCTATAGAAAGCGAATCAATAACATACTCATGCAGTGAATTTATCAAATGCTATGGGAACATGTTAACGTAATAATAGAACCTATGATTTAACATACAAAATTAAATATATTTATAACTTATGAATACTAGAATAAATTGCGTGATAGAGGCTATATTACATTTTTATTTCCACTAGCCTGTTTAAAATTGTTACTGGAGGTCGATGATCAGTTTTGTCCATTGCTTATAAACTAAAATACCTCTTTTTATACTGCACTACATGTACTAGAAAATAAATAGATATATCTTAAAAATAGAAATATAAGGTGGAAACACAAACAAAAACACACAAACAAATTCATATTGTGTAATTTACATTAATTGACTACTAGCTTTTGCTCTTGGTTTCTCTCGCATTAATATAAATTTAACCTATACCTCGGTAATACTAATTTTCTTTAAGTAAAGTATCATCACATGTCCATTTCTGTATCTCTGGCAACGTGTATATAAAGTTTTCTGATCGGTTGAGTAGTTAAAATGTGAAAGTGTAAACAACGCCGCATTTCTTTTTGTCGAAAACAGCACCGCCTCATTTCGGACTATAATCCTTTTTGGGATTAGTTATAAATATATATAATCATTAAATACCTCTTAAATTAACACGTCTGCTGCTTTATAACATACATTTTTATACAATTCTATTTGTCTACTCCTGCATTTTTTTTCTCGTACTGACTACGCTATGGGCCTAGGAGGCCTCTATAGCTTCACCGGACTTGACTCCTGCATAATTATTATAAGTAGGTACACAGTTATCAAGAATCCTCAACAAATCTTAAAAGATAGCATTCACGTTACCTGTAATTTTTATTACCAACTATAACAGATTAGTACATATGTAAGTAATACAATGTAATCCTAAATAGTCATTCGATAATTTTGCTAAGCATGTGATCGCTAATCTTAAGTCATTTAACAGACCTTGAAATTAATATCTGGACTAACAAATATTGGTGACTTTAATATTATGCTCATGTAACACGTCAAGGGAGTGAATAGTGAATTGTATCAAATTGCGATCACTCCTCTCTCCCTTTATATTGCCAATTTAAATTAAACTCTGTGTGAAACAAACAAGTTTGAAAAAAAAATTCTAACTAGTCCCATTATTATAAGTGATAAAGAGAATTTGTTAGTTGCACTTTCACACCGTACTCAATCGATCATCAGGAAATTTTTCATACAGATTATCTAGGGTACAGAAAAGTAGGGTATCTTTTATCCTATTAAAAAAAACCTCGAGGGTTAAATCAAATCTACATTGAGGCGAGCGCAGGGACGGGCAAAAGTTAGTATTTAATATAAAGTCATTAACAAAGTTCATCCATAAAAAACATTTTCTTAATACGCGTATTATTATTACTGTATCGAGAGTTATAATTCCAAAACGTCGAGTAACAGATCCATAACAATTATAACAATAGTACATATATTTGTATCTCTAAAAACATTTTTGAAAATATAGTGTTCAAAAACGACCAGTTTTAATCTTAATAAATACACATTTGATATTTTTAGACGTTTCCTAAAACATTGTATAAGTTAATCCGTCTTTTTGTGGAGAATTAAATCAATAAAAACATATTCATTAAGAGAGTCATCAAATCGAAGTTTCTAGTAGGCACACTTTCTTATATCTTTCTGTTATTATTGCCCTTGATAAAATTACACATATTATGTAACTAGTTAGTAGAGAAAATAACAAGAAAGCGACAATATAAATCGTACAAAATTGCCAATTCGAAACCGGGAGGCGTGGTTACAAAGTGCATTTTGTTCCTTTTTCAGCCCGGCCCGGGGGGTCAGTCCATTGTCATGTTAAATAATATTCCTGACTCAAGATTTGAACAGAGCACTGAAATCAATACAGATATGTTTGACCCGCTTTTGTTGCGTTCGCCCCAACGACAAGTTATATTAAATAGTGCACTTGTACAACCGGTCAGTTTTGAGAGTTGCAAGTGGATATGGCTATATTGTATTTTTAATCAAATATACTACTATAGTATTCACCGATTTGACAATCGACAATCTTAACAATCGATTTTCTATCTACTATATAAATAGTATATAATACAAAATGTAGTATTTTCTATATCTAAGGTATAATTAACTTTTTCATAAAATAGTATTGTTGTAAATTCACAGAAATTTATGAACTAGATAATTTTATTGATTGTATTAATAGAAACGTATACAGAATACAATTCTATATATAATTACTATTTCTTCTACGCACATATTATTCACACACGTCTATACTTAGTGGTCACTGACGGGTTCAATTTAAGGAATTGCACGCTAGGCTGTGACGTGCTGCATCAAGTTGAAGTCCGGCCATTTTGGCATCCTTGCACTAGATCCTATTCTGCTGAGTCCGCTGCCAGAGAGATACGGCTGAAATTCGATGATGCAGTACAGTCAAGTTACAAAATTAGATATAAAAAATGTTTTTTTTTTCGAACTGACTACGCTATTGACCCAGCAGGGTTTAACAGCTTCACCGGGCTCTTAAGGCGAGCGCTTAAGGCACTCAGCCAATTTTATTTTGACAACTAGCTCAAGGGTGCACGGCCCACCTCGGCTTTGGCTATTGCCTGATACATGCAATTGCATGTATCATGTCATTTCTTGCAAAGTGTATGGGAAGTAACTAGGTAACAACATGTTACATTCTTTATTGTAGTCATTTAAACTGAGATTAATGGGCGGTTATGTTTGTCATTTCAATTTATTGTAATGTGCCAAAAATGTATAATATATAACATATAACTAATTAATACTAATGTTAAGATTATATTCAGTAAAATTATGAATATGTCAACTATATATTATATTATGTGTATGCACATATTAGATCGGTAATAATATAAAATTTCTTGTATTTTAAGGAATCTTTTTTTGTTTCACTCTGAGACATTTCAATACAAAATAAGACTTGTGTCTCTTAATATTTAATTAGTTTGATATTATAAAACCCAAGCGTATAATTTAATATTACAGTAAAAAATTAAGTATAACTTAATTTGTTCAAAGATATACAAAAACAAAACGAGTCTTTAAACGAAACTTTTAATCTTTTAGATGAGAAGAAACTTACTAAAATATCTTTTATACTCAAACTTATTGAAAACAACAATTTATGGAAATTATAAGAACAAAACACCTGTACGGTTACGTCATCGCTATTGTTTTAAATAAAGGCTTTCGAAGTTTCGAGAAGTCATTCCGAGCATCTTTATTTGTGTTTTAATCGTAATCATTCAGGCGCAAAGTCAATATTATATTAAAATTAATATAAACAGCTGTTGGAGCTGGTCCCATAGACAGTTCGAATTAATTTTGACAGGTCTCTCAATAAATATAATTCGTGATCGTCATCAATCTGGTGAAACTGCGATACACAATAAGACTTTAACTCAAAATGCATATTCTACAACTGTGTTCACCAAATTACTTTGCTGTGTCACTTTTCTACTAAGTTCCAAAATTCACTTAACTACATAAAAAGAAAACAAACGCTTTTTAATTTCGCTAATAAATTATATTCAAATACTATAAGTGGGGTGTAAGGGGTGTCGAATAACATCATAAGACTTGAGACACCCAAGCCAACCTCATCTCCACGTGGTGCACCCTGCTGTATAACGAATAAGGCAACGGCGAAATCGGGGTGGTAGGGTTTTACAGCCTGACTGAGTCGCAACCACCATGTATATAGCGAAAAACCCGTCATAGTGATTCGATTCTGCGGGTCGCGTTTCGGGATCAGCCCGTGCATATCCAGCTTTTCGTAGGCCGGCATGATAGCGGCAACCGGCGATGGATAGTGTGTCACTCGGTGGTCGCCATTGTTTTTAGATTGTACTATGCTTACCAAGTCAAGCAGTAATGTACTCTGATAACCTTAATACATTTCAATTTTATAAAAAAAAGTGTTACGTCTTAGAATAATAACGTATTAAGGTGACTTCTAATGTAACTGTTATTTATTTACATGTCTGTATTAGGTAGTCTTTAGAATTTGCTTTTGTTATGCTCGTTTTTAGTTTGTCTCAAATAACCACGTTGTGTATTTATTCCTAGAAACAAATAAGAACTAAATGTTTTGTATATGATGATAATAGTATCAAAAGATTTCTAGTAAGATAAAATTTCACGGAAACTTTTAGAAGCTTTTAGAAATCTGAATCTTTGCAATTGTTAAATCTTAAATCTTTACAAGCATGCACCTATTTAATTATAAACAAAATCTAATGTTACCGGAGTTGTTTAATTACTGCCATTATACAAATTTTTGTGTTACATTAAATGGTTTTGTTTAAATTTCAAAAACATTCACATAGCCAGGAAAATTGCTAATAATCAAAGATGTCCTCATGTTCGTTCCAAAAAATTCGTAGAGCAACCAGTGCAACGTGCATTTGGCGCCTCGGATGCGTATGTAGGCTTTTTTGAACAATTATTAAATTCGAATTCTTTCGAATGCTAAAGTAATATGAAACCTATTTGTATCGGTACAAGGTAGAGACTCGTTCAACAAAATTAATGGAATAGGAGTTAATCGTTTTTGGGGTAATCATTGGGCGACTCTAACTCTTAAATAATGCATGTTATGGTTCAAATTTCTTAGAGAAAATCAAATGTCCTTGAATGAGGATAATAATAATACATTTTTTTGTAACCAGAACGCCTGTGTGCGATGCACCGAGGTGCATCGGTGTGTGTATATTGTCTAGCAGCTGTGCCTATTATTGTTGTGTTTGTGTGTGTACTTTGAACACTGATGGAGACAATTTGATACTTTCGTCAAATAAATGCAAACTATTTTCGGCACGGTGATTGAGTTGGGGAATTGCGTGACAATTTGACGTTTGAGTTCAAAAAATACGGTACGCCGTGTTAAATATATTGAGGTGAAATGTATCTGCTAAAATAATTATGAAAAGCGTCAATAACGTTCACGGAATGTCGCGATTAAACTCTTTTTGTGACTGAAGCTATGACAATTATATCGAATAATCCATGAAATAATTTCTTAACATTTTTAAGTAGCGAGGATAATACTGACGTATACTTTCAGTTTATACGTTTGCACGAATGTCATATAGATTTATAGTAGAATAAGATTAAGAAGAGATTGTTTTAATGCTTTACGTACATTATAGTTATATTTAAGCTGTATGCGATAATATTTCAAAAATTGTTTCATTGATTATTTTTTGAAAAATCAATACGTATTTAAGATGTAGAAATAGTAACAGTTCAGACTCATCGCATGAAAAAATATAAACTTCGGCTGAGTGCCTTAAGCGTTCGCCTTAGTAGTTCGGTGGTCAGTTCGAAAAAGAAAAAATATAATAATTGGGCTATATTAATGAAGGTATAACAGCGAAGAACGTTGTATGATATTTGTCGAGTTAACTATCACCGTCGTTGTTGTTTTGTTGTTTTGTCATTGGTACCAAAATTTATGTTTCTTTGGTGCAATTACATTCGCAAAAATATTTATTATATATTTATAAATCCTAAGGCAACAATTTGATATTTCACAACATATACCACATTTGGTGATATTGACTGTGGATAGGTATTATAAAAAAATTACTATTTATTTTATAAAATTTTGCTAAGTTTTCACTCATATAATTAATATGACGATAACTTCCTTTACTATTTAATTACATTTTATTTTATTTTACTTTTATTTATTATTGTATACTACTAGCGTCACATATAAGACTTATATAGTACCGGATTTACGTTGGTATATTTTTTATTAATTATCATAAATTTAATTATTGATTAAAAATATTAAATAATTCTGTTTAAACTCCACTGGAACTGATAAGTACGCGAATTAGATTATATATTTATTATATGTATTAAAAAAAATCAAAGATCAAATGTTTTATATCGCTGCATACAAGCTACAGAATATTTTTTTTGCATTGCCAGCGATGCCATTCCCAAGAACATATGGACTGCTACGTTGCTAGATCAAACACACCATCTTGCCGTCATTGTACTTCCTATTATCAAAACGAAAAAGAATACATCTGTATAGTATCTGTCTCTTTTTGATTTGCCTTAACGACTATTTAAGTGTAAAAAGGATAGCCGTATACTGTCAAGTTCACACTTCGCTCGAAAAATGAATAGAGTTTTAAACAATAGGCTTAAGAAAGAATGCAAAAACGCTTTGCAAAATCGCTGCTGGAGTAATGTCAATAAAGCTTAAATGACGTTCTAACATTTTTGATAATAGTTATGAACTTCGGTGCAGGTATATACATTGGATATATAATAATGAATAGGTAATTTATAACAGTTTTCGTCTAATGAAATCAGATGTATATAATTTATGCTTAATTGTTAATAAACAAAATGGAACCTAATATTTAGACAACGACTTTGACAAGGTACATATACAAAACGAAAGTGTATTTTGTCTGTACTTAGACCCTTTTTAAATGTTCAAACTATATCATAATATAATTACATTACCGTTCCTTTACACGGTTAGATAGGCTAACTTTGTAAAGTACTATTTCTTTTATATACAATTTAGTGTTGTTTTTTTTTTCTCGAACTGACTACGCTATTGACCTGGCAGGGTCTTCACAGCTTCACTGGACTATCTGTTTTTATGTCAAGCTTGTCCATGTCTTCAAGATTTACAATGAAATCCATTACTAACAGTTTTTCAGGGTCTCTTGGCGATAGACAACATTTCAGCTTGCATTTAATATTATTATTAGTATATAAAACGATGCAATGTCCAAAATTTGAAGCTACCAGTTAAACATTTGTTAAATATGTTGTTGTCATATATATCGTTGAGTTATGAATATGATAACAGTGCATTATACAGTTGAATTCCTAGAAGTTTGAAGTATTTCTGTGCTAATCTAGTATTAGGTTTTAGTAAATTACGAAGGATATTACACGATGGGTGATAAAAAAAAAACAAAGTAATACAAAGGTAAAATACAATTTTTAAATCAGTATGTTATTTATATAGTTTAATATTACCACAGTTAATGTTCTCTTCTAATCAAGTTAAAAATATCTAACGAATGATTTTACGTGATACCAATAGATGCATTAATTATAATAAAGGGTTATAAATAGTTTTATAGTCAGTTTTAATTAATTCTAGTTCGAGTTGCAGCAATTGAAAATAAAACCTATCGTGTTTAAGTGCCGTTGTTTAATATTTAACTTTACCCATGACGAGCGGCTGTTTGCATTGTCCTCAGCTATTTACGAGGACCCCAAGGACGCACGGAACTTTCCTATTCCGCTCTACATTTCATTAGATAAATTTATCTTTGTTTTATTTAGTAAATATCGAATACCCGTGTATTAATTATTTAGCTTTGATTCATAAATAGTTCGATACACTTTCTTTTAGCTAATCGTGCACATATTTTAATAATGAGAGATTCAAGAGATAATTAATTATAGCTATGAATTCTGTGTACAGTGTTACATTTGAACTGTTGTCCCATACCAAAAAAAGGAAGGTACTGAATATTAGCTATTGTCTAAGACTGTGTTATCACAATGTCAAGGCTTCATTGAACATAAAATCGATGATTTCGTTATAATCTTTGATGTTATTATAACTTTTATAACTACATTAGCTAATTCATTTTTTCTTACAAATAAATGTACTCATTATTTCCATTTTGCTTACTCTTTACCCGAATGGACTCTGTGCGTGCAATGATGCTAATTAGTTGAGCAAGCAGCGGAATATTTTGAAATTCGGTACCTACATTTTGTGTTTTAATTCGAAGCGGCTGTTTCAGACAAATAAATATATTTATGGAATCATTTCGGTCAGGATTGTATTAAAAGAGATAGTATGAAAATAGAGTGTAATCACTATATATTATTTATAAAACAGACTGTCTTGTCGGTGGTAGAGCCAAGCTGAAGCTATTATTGGTTTCAGCATGAATGGGTCGGCTCGCCCGGGGTAGTACCACCCTATCAGAGAAAACCGACGTGAAGTAATAGTGCTTGCATCGTTGTGTTTCGTTCGGTCAGTGAGAGCGCCGGAGATCTACCTACTCTCCCCTCTCCCCCCCCCCCAACAAAGGCTGGCAACGCACTTGCGACTCCCCTGGTGTTGCAAGTGTTTATGGACGGTGGTGATCACCTAACATCTGTTCGTTTGCCTCCTATAATATACCACCTGCCACGTCTGTCTGTTCGCGGTAACTCAAAAACTACTAAACGGATTTTCATGTGGCTTTCACCAGTAGATACAGTGATTCATCAGGAAAGTTAATGTATATAATTTGACTTTTTTTTATTCCCAGGACGGGACAACGTCCGCCGGGCCCGCCAGTATTATATATTATAACAGTATATTAAATAAACAAGCCATATGTTACTGAATGTTATTGTCTAACTTAAACGACAAATTCCTGCTAAGTCTCGACTCTGGTAACTCGAGACACACAAAGAAATATAATTTTCTGAGATAACATTATCTTAGATATTATACCCGATATTTTTTTTATTGAAAATAAATATTATTTATTTAAGAATACGAACGGGAAATCTAATATTATATGTCGCTACAAGATTGAAGTCATGTATGTGTAGGTGGACTACTCTATATCAGAAACATTTATTGTGCTGAAGACACAACAAAACAGAAAGATTTTATAAATAAACCTATTTATTACAGATCTGCTCTTAAATTAATCATAACGTTATCGATACCTTAAAATAGATATGTACGTTTGCAAGAATATCTGAACTCGCTCGAACCATCAAATACGTTAACAACTCTCTCAAAAATAGGTCAGTGATCTATTTTAAATTCGACGTTGTGATAAGGTACAAAATAATAAAAAAGATTTTGAACAATTTATTTAAATCTATTTTTTAAATACGTGTTTAATTTTATATGAACTCGTAAACGAGATTGAATGTTTTAATTTAGTTATCAGGACCAGAACGGAAACATAATTGAATATATGGTATCCATAAATACATATACCTATTTACAATATCAATAATTTACAACAATAATATAATATATAATGACGTTTATTCCTTTTGATATAAGCTGATATAAATTAGTATGGGACCAGTAGCGCAACCTATAGTCATTCAAATTGCACTATATAGTTTACTTTTCGTAATAAATCTTGATACACGGTTTACCACGTTATGCTTTCTTCACTACCAAGCATGTAACAAAAATAATTAAGTTTGAAAACCACAGTTGTTTATTGATCAGAATCCGAACTTGAAATCTATTTTTTATTGTTTTTTATTGTAGCACGACGAAATTACTACACTGTGCCTGATGGTAAGCACAGTACAATCCAAAAATAATGGCGTCCAACAGTGACACACTATCCATCGCCGGTCGTAGCTGTCATGCCGGCTTGCGAAAAGCGGGATATGCACAGGCTGATCCCGAAATACCACCCGCAGAAGCGAATCACTATGACGTGTTTTTTCGCCATATACATGGTGATTGCGACAATCAGGCTGTAAAATCCTACCACCCCGCTTTCGCCATTGCCTCGTTCGTTATTCAGCAGGGTGCACCACGTGCAAGTGAGGTTGGCTTGGGTGTCTCAAGTCTTATGATATTATTCGACACCCCGTACACCCCAATATTGTACCGTGATATAGATACAGGACTGTATCCGATTCTGAGAAGATTGTAATCCAAAAACAACGACGATCCCCAGAGTTTTATGATCCATTGACAGGCATCGAGGTCATGCGAGCCTGTAAGCTCCCCTGCAACTGAATACAGTGACTCAGTCTGAATGAGAGTCACTGTGACTGATTAATATACGTCATACTCTGACTACTCCCAGTTTAAAATGTTACTAAAGAAAAAAGTTCAAATTCATACAGTAAATAATATTCCATTATGTACCATTTCTTTTATCAACGTTTATCATTAGATTTTTATAATAATGATCATCCATTGGCAGATTTTTTTTTAGTTTCAATGTTTTAAAATTCTTTTCGTCAAAGACTTTAGGAATTCGAAAGGATTTCAAAAGATGGTGTGTCCAAATATTTACCTCAGACATACCATCTTCTTAAAATTATAATGAAATAATATTACCTTTATTGATATAGAATTAAGAAAATCTGCGACATGAAGTGCGCTAGACTACAGCTTCAGGAGAGGTCAAAACCAGGATCAAAGACCGAGAAGGACATATCTATTGAAAAGCCTAGGAGATTTTGTCAGAAACGTATGGTGAATCCCGAACATGAAGAAGACCCACGATGGAAGAATGTTTTCGAAAGGTACGTTTATAAACACAAAATTAACCATTATCCATACCTCCATTATGATGGTGGGTTATTGGTAACTTAATCGAACACGTCTTCCGCGTTGCATGACGTAGGATCGAATTCTACATTGAACCTGAGTATTCTGTTAATTATTGCGCAAAAGGTATAAACATGATTGTTGCGTATTTTCCAACACTCTTTCTGCCGACTTCCACTTCCAACTCGATCTTTTATGATCAAGCATCGATCGGCTCTGTACATTTGTACTTGAGAGTTATTCATAAGCTTACCGTGTTACCATTTTTGACCACATTACTGCTTAAGATCAGGTGAGATTATGGTAAAACGATGAAGAACTTACCTCGTTCGAGGTAAAAAGCACTTTAATTTCTATGAAATAGGATTCATTTTATTATTTAGGTTATACTGTACTTAAACTTGTCGTTCTATTGATTCTCAGATTCAGATGTCATAAAGAAAATAATTTAAATAACAACTATGAGAATAGTCACGAGCGAGAAATTGAAAATTTGTATTTAACAGTGCAAACTTTAAATTTCAATGGTGCAGTAGAAGAGAGGAAAAGACCGATGACAAGTTTTAAGTACAAAACGCTGAATGATAATAAAAAACACAGAATGTTTGTTAAACAAGTAGTCCAAGATGAATATGAAGATATCGACCGTTTCTCTGATCTAACTAATTATTATTTTGATGATTATGTCAAATATTTATTTAGTAATGATAAATCTAGGCCGGCATCCGGGAAATCGACTTTATTTTTACAAGAACTAACTAACAAGTGCAAGGAAAATAAAGGAACACAGGCAAATATAAAATCCGACAGGAATATAACATTCAAAAAATGCGATTCAAAGAATAAAAATATCGATAATAATAATTCTCAGCCTGCTACAGAAGAAAAAAACATCACTATTGAAGATACAATAAAAGATTCTAAAATAATGTTTAATAAGTCAGGGAAAAGAAAAAGTCTTACAATATCTAGAGCTCAAAGTCCTGAGACCATACAAATAATAAGAGTTGATGTTATATGTAACAACAACTCTAAACTAGATGAATATGAATGTACCACAGATAGTAATATCGATGTATCTCGAACAGATTTAGGAATGATTGATATTAAAAGTTCACATTTAGCGACAAAATATTTATTAACGAATACAATAAAAACATTGGACGAGAGTTTGTCTGGTGGAGCTAAGGTGACACTTTTCTGTAAAACCTTTAAATTGACTGAAAGATCAAAAATATTGAACGGTAATAAAAAAAATTATATAAAAAATACTAACGCATTTGTAAAACCTCAAAAAAGAACGAATAATAAAATTAAAAAAGTTTCTAAAGTACATCAAATTAATAAATAAAATGAAAATATATCTCTGCTCAAATATCTACAAATACAATTTTTTTAGGGGAGAGTTGAACAATACAAATACAATTATAATACAAGTATATTTTCACATTTAATAATAATATCTGAAACTTAAAAATGGAATTATTAAGTTTGATGCCAGCCAAGCACCTGCAGGTGGGTTACGTCAGTTGCACTTCAGAGATAATCTCCCATTTATGTTTTATTGTGCTATAATTTTAGACCACATCATCGTTCAAAACCAACAAAGATTTGCTCAAATACTAGTACTTACAGAGTACGAAAAAAAAAGTGTTTTGGAGCGGCTATCTGGTTTTAT
The DNA here is from genome assembly GCA_015888305.1 of Antheraea pernyi. NCBI lineage: Eukaryota > Metazoa > Arthropoda > Insecta > Lepidoptera > Saturniidae > Antheraea > Antheraea pernyi. Next base: position 95,258 of record MU159043.1, on the reverse strand, counting down.
ATTGTTTTAGAATTACAAAGGAAAATATTTGTGGGTATTGATAAACATTTGTTACTACTTAACACGAATAATAAAGAAAGGATTTTAACAAAACTTTATAGTAATATAGCTTATATATCAGAATAACGCCTTCAGTATTAAAGCCAAATCATAAGCCTCAAGTAAGTGTGAAAAACTCCTGTCATCCGAGAACTATTTCGGATTGCGCTGTATAAACTGCTTGAGTTACACAAATATAAACTTTGACGTCATCATTTATAAAGATAAAAGCATAGACAAAGCCACGGATAGCTTCTAGTAATATATATTAAAAGAGATGAGAAACATGTTAACTCAATTACAGGGCTATAGTGAGGTGTCACGTATTACTACAATACAATAAGTGTTTTCCTCATGGGTGAGGTGTTTGCTGTCTATTTTGCTGTAAGTCTTCACTAGATGACGCTAGAATACATTATATTTTTATTACGTTTCATCTTGCAATTTAATGCAGAGGAAATCGCGACTGGTTTGTTAACATTAAATAATAAATAAATTACAAACAACAATAAACTACGCATGGTTTTTAGACTTTATTAAAATTAGCGAACACTCAATATAAGTTTTTTTTAATAATGTTATATCACATAAATACCAGGGTGACGACAATAAGGGATGACGTCAGTTACCTGAGAGAAAACAGCGCGTCACTCTGGCGCCACCCTTAATTTAAGCAAGTGGTTCTCAAATACTTGTCTGTTTTTAGAAGAGTATTTCGTGGAATACTTTTTACAATATATTATCTATTATTATGCATTTATAACTTTGTTACATTAGTACAAAATACATTTATTACGCATTTTTAGTTTGTTTATCTCCTGGATATGAATCGGTATAAATATGTACATACATGTATCTACACAGACCTCGCTTTTCTCTGTGTTGACATTTAACTTATTTATTGTAAATCCTTGCAATTAAAAGACATTCTTAATTATAGTTACAGAAATGTATTCAATAATTTATATTTTTAGTTAATTACTCCTTTCCAAATGTGAATTTTGTTTATAAATTTTTTATAAGTTAATTATATAAAATATTTAATTTAAAAATGGTTTCCAAGTTTTTGTATTAAGTTTGAGAATCACAGAGAAAAAAACCTTTAGACTTATGTAATACACACAAATCACACAACCTGTGATTTAGTGAGACGGTTCGTGCGATCGATTTCGTGTAAAAAAAAATCCATTTAATTTAAAACCGATGAGCATTGACAAAAAATTATATACTAAAACGTTCTGTAACCAATATCCTTTAGTTCGTACAGAATAATATATAAATAGAAAAGAAAGGAATACATATTTTGTCCTGAACATGAAAGTGGGAAGCTCAAATTTGAGGTAATAGATATGAAACAATGATGAGTTTTATAACTATACGAGTGTACACCATATTTATGATTGATAGGCTTTTTGCTCGTGGATTCGTTCGCGTTAGTGTAGGTTTGGGATCCCACGAGAACAGTACAATTTTACTGGATGAAAGGTATCCTGTATTCTTTTCTGTAGCGTAACAGACTAACAAATTCACTTTCGCATTTATATTATTAGTAAGAATTCATATTTCGTTTAGTTAAGATTGAAGGAATCGTGGAATAACCATGGAAGTAAAGCAGATACGCGGCGACCGGCGAGGGATGACGTGTTTCTCGGTAATCGCCATTATTTTTGGATTGTACTGTGCTTACCATCAGGTAAAGAGAAGTCACATGTAACGACATGAGAACAGCTAACGAATACAGGATAAAAGCAGCTTCGAAGGATATTCATATCTACGTAAGTAAAAACTGTAGCAGGATAGTACAGACCGTTGCTTGAAAGAAAGAGCGACGAACTTAGGGTGATTGAAATTAGCTGGATGGGAATAATCGAATATCAGGTCTAGTCATGACTCTTAAGGAAAACTATGTCTAGAAGCGGTTAAATTTGTACCTATCAAAAGGTTGAATGATTGAATTTTACTAATCCAACCAACTTTCCGTAGCATAATGTTGCCAAAATTTTACAATTAACTAATAAAACATTACACGAAACATAATCTCGTATAATTTTTTTTCCGTATCGGTTACCGAGTGGGACGAAGTTTGTAAAATTTGTAACTTAATTAATGCTTCAGTTCGCGTGCAACTTTCATTAAATAGAACCTTTTTTGATATATAGTACGAACGGCGCGACAGATAGTGGGTACCTGATTATATCATTGCTCTTTTATTATGGCTTTATTAAAGCGAATTTTAAAACGGCAACATTATTTATGCCCTTTGTTAATTATTGGTCTTTATCCAAACTTACTGTATACTGTAAACAATTCCTCACATTTTCTTATATAAATTACAAAGATGATCACGATTATCTATATATTAATACGTGAAGCCTAAATTTTGTATCCCTTTTTAACGGAATTGGGCGAACGGATGAACGTGAAATTTGGCTTAGTTAAAGTTTATATGGAGGAGAAGTGCAGAAAGCTATTTATTTTATATAAAATGCATTAGAAGTACATTAAATTAATTAAAATATGCATTACTCACACTACTGCTTTAATTTTACACAACATATACACACATGTAAATAAAAAAGACATTTTGATATCTGTCAATAAAGGACTTCAAAAAAAGTTGTGAAGGAGGTTGCTATGCTCGACTTTATGTATTATTTTACTCTTACGTTCCAATTACCCTTTTTCATTCTACATTCAACTTTAAAAAATCAATGAACTATGGTCGAATATCGACCACTGGGCGCCCACTAGTAGTAGTGAATTTTGTGATAACTTTTGTTGTGAAACCATCACTATGATACTAATGGGTGCCACAAATCAGCCATGTTTGTTTTGCGCCCTATTGCAGTCTGGTATCATACGTTAGTATTCGTACGTTTCTATTCAGAAAACGACAAGAATAAGGACGTGTCATTCAATGACTTAAGAGAAGTTTGCGTCGTTCAGTGCCAAACTCAATTATCAAATAAAATAGATACTATTAGCTTTAGTTAACTAAAGTGAAAGTAAACTATTTTCGCTGCGGTTACATGAGTAGTCAGACGATTTAAACGCAGAGTCCAGCTATGTTTTTATTTTCAAAGTAATCAAGAGTGATAGTTGAGTTTCATGGAATTACTGATCGTAATTATTCATTTTATTACCTACTGTACAGGTTGGGATATATTTTCGAGTATATCTATTCATATGTACTTTTTAGTGCGCTGTGTAAAATCCCAAACAGTGGATTTTAAGTTTTAAAATGCGAGACGTAACTAGACTTGTTCTAATTGTTATAACATTCTTAAGTTGCACGTCCGTGTGTTTAAACAACGGTACAATTACATATACAACTACTTCAGTAATATGATTAAAGATATTTTCATTGTTTTTCCTGTTCAGTTTAGTTTTTTTATTAATATTTGTTAATAATTCTACTTGTATTATACCAACTTTCGGTAGTAGATAAGGAAAAATGAGTTTCTCTCTAACACGTTACTTGGTAAGTATATAAAGGTCTTATGAAGTTATAGGTAGATCTTATTAACTCTTGTAGTTACCTATATATAACATTAGTTAATTCCGATCTCTGTTATGGATAAATGTATACTATATCCGTAGATTTTAAAGTGACCTTTAAATTTTAAATGTTGGTGAAACTTAGTAGCGATGGAATGTCCGCAAGTAGGTGATAGACCCACGCTTGACGCTGCTACTGGTTTCAGCATGAATGGGTCGGCTCGCCTGGGATAGTACCACCCTCTCACAAAGAACCGACGTGAAGTAACAGTGCTTGCATTGTTGCGTTTCGTTCGGTCAGCGAGAACGCCGGGGACCCACCTCCCTTTCACTCTCCCCTCTCCTTTCCCTTAAACTCATTTGGTGTTGCAAGTGTCTATGGACGGTGATGATCACTTAACATCAGGTGACCCATCTGTTCGTTTGCCATCTTTGATACAAAAATAAAATAAAAAGTTCGAAGCTTCAACACCTATGAAAATTTTTTTTCGGGATACGCATAAATTTACTTTATTGGCCGAAGAAAAATATCATGGGGAATCTTAGATCCGAAAAATATTCTTGTATTACCAAGATATGTAGTGAGAATATCAGAATGTGGTTATTTGTCTCTGTGTTTGAAGTAGCCAATACGTAGTGGGCTGGTGTAGTGTTTGTGCATATACCTTCCATCGGGAAGACACTTTTGGCCCAGCTATGGGTGTTTTTTTTTTATAGTAGCACGACAAAATGACTGCACTTTGCCTGATGGTAAGCACAGTACAATCCAAAAACAACGGCGACCACTGAGTGACACATTATCCATCGCTGGTCGCCGCTGCTATGCCGGCCTGCGAAAAAGCTGGATATGCACAGGCTGATCCCGAAACGCGACCCGCAGAAGCGAATCACTATGACGGGCTTTTTCGCCATATACATGGTGGTTGCGACCCAGTCAGGCTGTAAAACCCTACCACCCCGCTTTCGCCATTGCCTCGTTCGTTACTCAGCAGGGTGCACCACGTGCAGGTGAGGTTGGCTTGGGTGTCTCAAGTCTTAGATGTTATTCGACACCCCTTACACCCCAAAGGTGTCTTTTTTTCGAACTGACCACGCTGTTTACCTAGCAAGGTCTTAACAGCTTCACCGGACTACAAGATGCCCAGCTATGGGATTCTTACTGGTTTACATTATTATTATTTATGAAATAAATGAACTGCTTTTTTTTATCACGCTTTTATTAGCTTCACCTGTATGTATGTATGTAACCGACCCCTTTGAGCTCGATTTTGTCCTACTTTGAACGATCAGATTTAATTCAAACTTTGCACACCAGTCAAAGGTCGATGACAATGCAATAAAAAAAAAGTAAAAAAAAATTAACTAAAAAATGTAAAATAAATAATAGTTTGAAAAAACACGCTTTCATAAAAAATCCATCTAAAAAACAGAAAATAAAATTTAATAAATTTGGATTAAGAATAGTGTAAATCTATCTATCTATATTATAATAAAACTGTAGCAGGGTCAAATCTGTACATTAAATATTTTTTGAAAATTTTGATGGGGGTAGGCTTTGTTGTCGATATAGAAGCCAAAAATAACCCTTTTAAAATTTTTGTCTGTCTGTCTGTCTGTCTGTCCCTGTGAACGCGCATCACTCTGAAAGTACTGAACCGATTTTGACGAAACTTGGCACAGTGATAACTAATGTTACGAGATTACATTTAGGATATTTTTTTTCTCATAAAACGCAAGGGATTCTCCAGGATCTGCCTGTTTGTCTGTCCCTTTAAACACGTATTACTCTGAAAGTACTGAACAAATTTAGACGAAATTTGGCACAGTAATAACCAATATTACAAGGTTACATCTAGGATACTTTTTATCTCATAAAACACAAGGGATTCTCCAGGATAACGGACGAAAGTAAAAAAAAATGTAGTTCATGATATTCTTGACGAATTTTGGTAAATTTTCTTTGTGCTATATATAGCAGACAGATTAGCTAAAAAATTAAGCTATATTTCCATATGCTACTTAAAAAAAAATACCAAAAAAAAACGACCACCGTGATTCGAACCGTCGGCTCCGTCGAAACATATAAAGCCCCGTACGTTACAACTGAGCTACGCCTACATGACATTTCTGTACGTAATTATCGACCACGTATGAAACATTTATGTAGACGAAACTGTCACTTATGTTGTTACATTTATTTCATTGTATAAAAAAATGTTTGCTAAACAAAGGTGACAAGATTTATTTATTTATCTATACTATAATAAAACTGTAACAAAGCCAAATCTGTACATTACAAGGTTACATTTAGGATACTTTTTGACCCATAAAACGCAAGGGGTTCTCCAGGATAACGAAAGAAAAGAAATTAGTTAATGTAACTAGACTTTTTTGCGACACCTTAGTATAAGAGCCAGCAACGTTGGAAGAACGAGAATTTGAGAAAAGTTGGTTCTTTAATATGAAGATATATTATGCCCTTCCAAACACGATTCAGGATACCTGGTAGCCGGTTAACGTTGTATTTTTTAATGCGAATTACACCTTTACAGATCAACATTTTGATTTATAAATAATTTAAGGAACATTTTTTGTCAGTAACTTTTATAAGTTTAACGTTTATACGTTATTAAAAACATGAATTTTTCACTGCCAGACAATTTTGTTATTGACAATAATGTGCCTGGTGATATTCTTTATAAACAAAATAATTCATTTCAAACCATTTTATTTTTTCCCTTGCAAAGAACATATTTCATTTTGTTAACCAGGCTCTTCCACAATTATGGCTATCTTTATTATACAGCCAGTGTTGCGCTAAGCTAGAGTTATAACTAAGTTATTCTATACATAGGTTTTGGTAGGGGGTAGAGCCACGCTGAAGCTATTACTGGTTTCAGGATGAATGGGTCGGCTCGCCCGGGGTAGTACCACCCTCTAACAAAAAGCCGACGGGAAGTAACAATGCTTGCATTAGTGCGTTTCGTTCGATTAGTGAGAGCACCGGAGAGGCCCACCTCTCTTCCCCTTCCTCCTCTCCCCTTCCGCTTCCTCCCCCTCCAACACAGGTTGGCAAGGCACTTACGACTCTCCTGGTGTTGCAAGTGTCTATGGACGGTAGTTATTACTTAACACCAGGTGACCCACCTGTCCGTTTGCCTCCTATGACATAAAAAAATACATTATATTTTTAATTTACCCTTTTTTATGTTGAAATAAAATAATATTAAAAAAAAGTGTGTGTGTGTACTTATGTACACGCATTAGAAGTTATACTTCTTTGGCGTAACAAGTAAAAATCTTTTCAAAAATTTTATCTTGCGCCTTATTCTACGTTTGTAGAAAAAACGACACTAACAATAAAAAAAAGGTATTTAATACAATGAAAGTTTTAATATAAAGAAATACAAACAACAAATACAAAGAAACAAAATGTTGACTATAGCTAACTTCAGGGTGTCGGTTTTTCGTGACGGTGTGTGCGCGCAACGTAAAAATTTACTCTCATCATTTTTTTGTTACGGTGTGCGCGTTCATCGTAAAAATTTACTCTCATCATTTTTCCCTAACGCGCCAAAAGAAATATAACTTCAATAAAATTACAGATATCTTAACATGGTTTGAACATACTTCTTTATTTACAAAAAATTGCATCGGGCACATTATTGTTAATATCAAAAATGTCTGGCAATAATAAATTCACGTTTTAGTAGCGTTTAAAAGTTAGTGAAAAACAAAACATTCTAAAATTATATAAAGTTCAATATTTTTGCCTGTAAAGGTTTACCGGCAGCCAATTCGCTGTCGAAACCGTTGCCTAGCTCTTAGACAAATAGTCACAGGCAAGTGACAGATGACACATGTTGCTCATATCTTTTTAATATTTATGTTTTTCTTTAATACAATGTAGTGTGAAAAAGTTTTAATACAAGTTGAAAATAGTTATGATGTCATTCAGTGTTTAATTTATCATTATTTATTTTTTGAATATATTTTAACGTTTAAATTACAATTTAACTCTATCAACTTGATATTTTATAATGTAAACTATACTGAGCGTATAGTAAACGCCTACAAAAAAGGGAAAGGAACTACGTTCCAACTGGAGGTCCATGGACCTCTCAAGCTTTTTTTACATTACTGCCAATATACGTAGGTTAGTTTTTATTTTAATTGAACCCGGTAGATGATGTTACGAACGGGTTGTAGGCTTATTGGGACAGAAGTTACTGGGACAACGTACTGGGAAGACATTTATCGGCAATATATGTAGGTTATTTGTTATCTTAATTGGACCTGGTAGGTGATGCTGCGAACGGGTTCAAAGCATATTTTAAAATATTTCTCACATACCAACTGGGTATATGTTTGAGTGAGTCCCTGGATAGTTGGCATTCAGTATCGCTGCAATCGGGTTTTGAGATGTATTTAGATTTTTCGCGTTTAAAAGTACAATCGAAACCGGTAATAACCGATTTGGTGCAGACGAAGTCGCACGGGTCAGCTAGTTAGAAATAAATGTATATTTTTGTAAAAAGTGACAAAAAAATTATAAAAATACTGATATCTGGAGGTCATTATTTAGATGGATTTTTTATGAAAGCGTGTTTTTAAATACATCATTATGTAACCATGTAACCATTTCGAACTGACTACGCTATTGACCTAGCAAGGTCTTAACAGCTTCAACGGACTACATATACTCAAGTTTAGTTTTTTTAAACTATTATTTATTATATCAGGAAATTGATTTTATGACTACTAAAATTTTTACTAAAGAGTTGTTAGTACAAACTCTTCTTCTATACACATAATAAGAATGTAAATGTATGTATGTACTTTTTAGATTTTGTTTACAACAAAAGGATACAAGTATCTGAGAATAAGTAATAAAATACATATCAATCATTTTTAGAAATGTCTGTCTGTCTGTTTATTTAAACACGCATCATTGCTAAAGTACTGCGTTCACGATAAAACCTCACTAAGAAAATCATAGAGCATGTCCTGAAATAACATTTAGTTTTAGTTTCATAAAAATCGGTGAACTCTACCAAAAGTTATTGTAATTTTAATGACGACGCGACTTAAGTACAAGAGAAAAGTGGATAAATAAATGGACTTAATACATTCAAATGATTTTATTAGTGACTGTCTTTTTTACATTAGGTACCAAGCGGACGGACTCGCGAGCACAGCTAGTATGTTATATAATAATTAGCAGTATAAGTGACTTATCATTTGCATACATTGCATGCTCGACATACATTGTACTTACACATATTGTGTTAGTGTATCACTGACCTAATTGAAAAGGCAAAAGTCGCTCGAGAAAAGGCGCGGGTCAGTTAGAACAGAATAAACTTTCCCTCCGCACTCGGGTTATCATTTCGCTAAGAAGCCTTTAGCGCTGAGTCCAATTTGTAAATGTTATAAAAACATGCTATTCAAAACAATTCTTTAGGTCACGTTTCTAAGTTTTATATCTCTATCTAGTTTAAAAACTTGAGTCCATTTAAAATCATGTGAATCGCATTGTTACCTGATATTACAGTTAGAAGAGATTTTGGCTTCCTCACTTGTATTTTATGATGTTATAAAATCTCTCTTTTTACACCTACCAACATTTATCTCTGCATCACCAAATGGTTGACTGACAGAGAATGCCTTCGGCATTAAGTCCGCCATTGCATTTTATCGCATAATGTATAAATAAATAAATAAACTAGCTGTGACCACGGCTCCATCTGCGTTCAACCTAATTTTAAAGACAGTATATAAAATCATATTAATATATTAAGTCCATTTACTTACCTACTTTTCTCTCGTACTTAAGTCGCGTCGTATCAAAATTACAATAACTTTTGATAGAGTGAACCGATTTTTATGAAACCAAGACTAAATGTTATTCGAGGATATGCTTTATGGTTTTCATGGTGAGGTTTTATCGTGCACGCAGTACTTTAGCAATGATTCGTGTTCATACAAACAGACTGACAGATAGAAAGACAGATATTTCTAAAAATGATTGAAATGTATTTTATTACTTATTTCGAAACATCTGCAACAATTTTTTTTACAAATTCTAAACAGTACAGACATGTTAATTTCACATATATACTCGTACAATAGATTATGATACTGTAATTTTTATGATATTGAGAAAATAATTACTATTGGTAGAATCTTATATTACATTACGCGCCAATATTACATGTATATCGTGGTAATTTTAAAATTATATTAATAATTTTAATATTTAAAAATAAATATTATCCGCAGTACTTTAGCAGTGATTCAAACAAAATGACAGATAGACATTTCTAGAAATACTGAAATGTATTCTATTACTTATTCCAAGACACCAACACCATTATTATTCACAAAAATCTAAAAATAACAGATACGTTAGATTTATATTATTATTATATAATATGTATTGAGGAGAGTTATGTTTTTTGAACGTATTTATGTATATTTATTGTATAATTGATGGATTATGTGCAAATGGATGCTTTATATATTATTAGATTCGTCTTAATTGTGGGAGTATTAAAGGTTAAGATTTAATATAATATCTCTGAAACAAGAATGAGAGGCCGGTTTTTTTATTAATATTCAAGTGAATAACTCATTCATTAATATTACTAAAAAAACACACTGGATATGTCGCATAAGTCGGATCTTTTATTTTTGTTTATTAATAGATCTACACGTTTTTATTTTTCCTTTGATAATTGTAAGCTTATTGTTATGTAGGGATACCACAGAAACACCAAAGAGAGACGACTGAATAAGTTTAGTATATGAAACTTGATAAACGATGACTGTTTTTTTTTAAATTTTCCCTTTTATTAATTTCATGTATGAATAAATACGATAACAAAAACTAATACATACTTTTGAATATGGAATTCATATATTTAAAACTTTTTCATATTACTTTTATCTTATTAATGCGATTGTATACATATACATTGTAAAGAGTACAAGGACATATGATAGCTTTTATTCATACTGTTTCCGAAGGATATGTCAAATGTATAATAATGCGAGCGAAGCCGCTAACAAAAGCTAGTATATTTATATTTAATGGAAAACAAACAAACATCGTAGAAAAAAAATGTGTCATTTACAAAGTATTATATTAGGAAAATGTATCTTACCCTTTTTAATGTGTGCTATCGCCTTTAACCGATATGTAAGGGCGGTAAATAGAGGAAGTGTTAGTACATATATAATAGTATCACAAGCAGAAACGGCAATGATTAACGATCGGAACTGAAACGTTTCTGAATATTAATTTGTAGTTGAGGTCAACGTCGGCAAGTGTGACACGGCGATGCGAAAGGATTCGTGCTCCATGGTCCACCCTACGCCCCCGGCGCGATGGGGTGAAATGTGTGTGCCGAATTTATAGGTGTGAGAGATGGAACTTCAGGGTAGCTAAAGGGTGAGGTGGACTTCGGACCCCTCACTTGGAGGGTGTTGTAAACCCCCCATTTTGCCCTAGTCCAGCACCCCGCCCGAGGCTCCCCGTTCCTGTCCAAGCGATAAGAGGGTAGAGGGGTGGTTGTCAAATGGACGTTTTACGCATAATTTAGAGAAGTAAATGGATTCGAACAGTCCCCATACAGCCTTGGTACTTATATCGATAATACAAACGTGTTCATTTAAGGAAAAATAATTACAATTGCTTCTAAAATTAATCATATAAGGACGTTACCGGTCTTCGGTACATAAAAGGGTAATTTATAAACAATGGAGATTTCATAAAAAAGTTTCTATATGAATTTTAATTCGCGTTATTCCAATAAGTGAATGACGTGGCAAAGCATTAAAAAACGGAACATATGTGTAGATACATTTAAAAATAAGCTAAATCCATAAATCCAATCTTAGCCATATCGAATATTTTATGTTATTTTTCAAAGTTTTCAAATGTTGTACCTGTAAAATGAAGAGATCTTAAAAAAATTAAAAACCTTATGAACGGTAAAATTTGAATTTCGTTCTCGGTTCATAAAAACTGAAAATCTTAAAGAAACTAAACATGTTATATGAATGATTAACATTGGGTTTAACTCATTTTGAAATGTGACGACACATATAAAGAATGAACGAAATTAAAGGATGTCTAGTTTATTTTATATCGATAATGTAATCAGTCTCAAGTTATAAACGAACTAAATAGAAATATTACGAAACAAGTGACCATAATTTCATTTTAATGGTATCAAAACTAACTCAGAGACAGTAATTAGAGCTTACAGAAAACATTTTTTACTCATGTTTCTCGTAATTTGCCAATTAATGATGAACAAGACTTTGCACATCACATGCACGTATTTATATTTGTTTATTCACATAACCTTAACCAAAACATTACTTAGATATTATTTTAGTACAATAAAGTATTGATTAACACACATTATGTGGTCTAGAGGTCAGAGTTTCTTGATAAGTTAATTACATTCATAAAATTTGTAGGTTTTTCAGTTTAGTTAAGGCTAGGCAAATGGATTAATTAATGAAATATTCCGTCCGCCATAAAATAGTGGGCTAGTATTCATATGTGCAAGATTATTCAATAATTATATAGATAGCTATAGGTTGCGTCAAACTTTATGGCCCCTCTGAATATAGCTTTAAGTGCAATCTTGTTTATGGTACAGTCAAGATGTCAATATAACATAAATTCAAAATTTATTATAAGAATTTAAAATGGCCATTTATTATTCTTTATGTTGTCTCAATAATATACGTGCAATATAATATGTCTTTAATTAATTATGATTCAAGTAGGTATTTAATATTATATCAAGTAGCAGAGTAGTGGCAGTATAACCACCACTGCTGTTTTCAGAAGATTTTGTGTGTAAAATGAATTAACGCTCTAACAGCTGAGTTATGACAACTTGTTTAATTGAATTAAACGGGCATATAAATACATACGAGGTATATATACATATAGGACACTGGAAAAAGATTGGAGATAACAATGATTAGATAATAAAAATGAAATTATTATTGCGGTAATACAATAAGTAAAAACTAGAAATGAACAATTATAGGTGAACAGTAAAGTAATAGACAAAACTACAATAATAACAATTCTCCACGTCATGTATTTGTCAGTTATAATTAGCATCAGAAAACATCTGATTACTACCTGGTTGGTGAGTTTTGGGTGATCGCGTATTTTAATTTAATAATCCACTTTATACAGTATTTGTTTCTCTCTGTAGTATATATTATAGCATATATACTGTCTAAATATTATGTTTGTCGCTACAATAGCGTTATTGTACATGAAATAAATTCAATATAAACAAATAAATTGTAATAAACATTTATTTATAGTGGGGCAACGCCTACAATAGAAACATCATTTTTCTAAGTGAATATGTGTTCTAATTATTATACTAACAACTAACTACTAACAATAACAAATACCAAAAAAATAAAACAAAAAGAATGAGATATCCTCAAGAAAAGGCACGAAAATAGCAATGGCTTGTAACTGACAACGAAATTATTTTGAATGCGACTGTACTGCAACTAGTACTGACGCTGAAACACGTGTCGACGCGCGGCGTGTGTGCAATAGGTACAAGGCACGAGCGCGGCTGGGCCTGCTCCCCCTTCACCTCTTCCTCGTCCCTCTGATACCTAAATTTGTGTTCTGCGCACCGCCTTCAGAGCGGTCAAAAGCTTGACGCGGACAGTACAATTCAAACCATTAATATTTAATGTTAGTTTTCATTGGAAAGTATATTTAATTTAATTATTGAATATTAGGATATTTTATTTTACTGCATGAAGTTTTACCGCTTATTATCTCTGAGTATACCGTATTTATAAGCGACTAGCGGGCCCGGCGGACGTTATCCCGCCCTGTTAATATAAAAAAAACCTAACAAATGATATACCTAAGTCTTCCTTATGAATCACTTTATCTACTGGTGAAAACCGCATGAAAAGCCATCCAGTAGTTTTTGAGTTTGTCGCGAACAAACAAACAGACGTGGCAGAGGACTTTATTTTATTATATGTAGTGATAGTGACAATGGCTTAACGGTAACGTGCTTGGACCTCGCGTCAAACTGCATAAATTCAAAACCTAAAATATACTAAAGGTTTTGATAAAGGAAAAAATAATTAGGAAACCGTTACATGATGGCAAGGAATTCCAAGGAACTCCATGTTACATAATATCCTCGACATAAAAGTATATCGGCTGTTACCTGGAACTTTGTTTTGTCTTGACTTGACAGCCAGTCTATTAAGCTTAGGTATCTCTAGTAACATTATATGAGGATTCTTTATATACGCAAAACATTCAGGTATCTCTAACCGCGCATCCTCATTGAAAAATATTCAAATAGACATATATTTTAGATAAATAAAATGTTGAAAGCGCTATTCTCTATAATGCCTGAAATTAAAGTTATTTTATAGTAAGCTAGTGTGACGCCCCGGTTTCATACCAGAGTCCGGCGAGCAAACGATTCAGCTAGTTGCCCAAATAAAATCGGCTGAGTGCCTTAAGCGCTCGCCTTAGTAGTCCGGTGAAACTGTTAAGACCTTGCTTGCTCAATAGCGTAGTGAGTTCGAAAAAAAAAAATTCAGCAATCTGACATTGACAGTTCCTTAAAATCAAAAATCTTCACATCAATTTTTTTTTTGTCGTAATTTTGATCTGTATTCAATAGGTATTGATCTAACTATTTCTAGGATCTAACTATTGATCTAGGATTGAATCTAACTAACATATTTAATTGGATAAAAATTAATACCTATAAACGTAAAAAACATATTCATCAAAAATTCACAGATATTTATTTTTATTTTTATAATGTGTAAAAGATAAATAAAGTTGTTTAATGTAAGTTATCCTTAACAGACAGACATTTATACGTTATACCTACCATAGCGAAATTTTCTGTAGGTTAGCGTTATCAAAAACCCCAAAAAATGTTTTACGAATGTGTTGTCATTGCCGTTTATATATATATACAATACTAGCGGTACCCACAGTTCCGCACGCGTTTTTTTAAATTGTATTAAAGAGTTATAATATCGTGGGACTATGTACAATTATAGAAATGCTCTTTAAAAACAATTGTAAGTACGACACGCACGCCACTTACAGTAACATGTAACGTGTACATTAGATATATAAATACTAACAGCGTGCCAAATGAGGTTTACCAACAGCAATATATTTGGAATTTTAATCCACCACATAACGACCTTAGTGCTCACTTTCACTGTTAAGGAACTAATGAAACAATAACTTAAAATAATATTATAACATATTTACATTACATTTAATATATATTACCATTATAATTAAGATTTTGTGACTATACAAAAAATAAACGCTAGTCTGTTCCGCACGAAAGATCTAATTAGGAGGACCTCTTCTATCTTCAAAGTTACTAATAATTATAATGTCGAATTGTAAACAATAAGTTGATAATTATTCCTCTGATTAAAAATAAAGAATGAGTTGACATCTTGCTAAATTTCATGCAGACGAAGTCGCGGGTAATATATAGTCTAAAATAGAATATATAATTTCAATTACTTTTTAAAAGGATCGCTATCTGTCATTGAAAATCGGTTCAACCTTTTTGCTGATAGCACAGCGGGCGAAGCCACAGTTAGCAGCTAGTATAA
The DNA here is from genome assembly GCA_015888305.1 of Antheraea pernyi. Taxonomy (NCBI): domain Eukaryota; kingdom Metazoa; phylum Arthropoda; class Insecta; order Lepidoptera; family Saturniidae; genus Antheraea; species Antheraea pernyi. The sequence goes on along the minus strand of MU159043.1, from coordinate 80,036 downwards.
ACTAAAATTGCCTAAATTACTTTTTATAAGGTCAGCTATCTATCTGCCAGTGAAAGTTTCGTGAAAATCGATCTAACCGTTTTGGAGATAGCATTGTGGATGAAGCCGCGGATAACAACTAATCTAATTCAGAGTAGCATAAGTAACCCGCTATAATTTTAGATATCGGTAGTCCGGTGAAACTGTTAAGTCCTTGCTTGGTCAATAGAGTAGTCGTTTAGAAAAAAAAATTTAGATATCGGCCAGTGAAATTCCGATCAAAATCGGTCCAGCCGTTTCGGAGATTATCCGGAACAGACAGACAACCGATAAAAATTTTAAAAATTGCATTTTTGTTATCAGTATCGTGTACACTTTCATCTATCACACTAGCAGTAAAAAATGTTATTTTGATATTACATACAGACACTTCATTTTTATTATATGTATAGATAATTACACTGATGATGATTAATGATCATGCTAATACAGTGGAAACTTACAGTCATTTAAACATACGAAGTTATTTTTATTTGTATATTTTTTTAACCTGTTTAAAATTTTAACCAGTTTAAAGCTGTACGAGGATTATTAAATTATCTAAAACTAGCTGTTACCCGCGGCTCCGCACTCCCTTTTTTAAAATGTATTAAAGAAATGTAAAATTGTGAGTGGGTGTGTGTACATTACAGTAATGCTTTTTCAAAAATATTTGTAACAACGACACGCACGCCATCTACTGTAACATGTAACGTGTACATTAGATATATGAATACTAATAGTATATCGACTGGGATGGGATTTATCATCAGCAACATACCTGGAATTTCAACCTATTATATACCACACTCAGTGCTCATTAACACTATATAAGAAAGTAATGAAAATTTTAAACTATACATTATCGAACAATATGTATTAATTTTTTTATTATATAGATAGATATAACATGCCCATATTGTCGATATAATTGTGTTATTCTTACACGTTGCTATAATTACTGAGTTATGTAGACGCAAACGCGATAAATAAAACAATATCGCCGCCAAATTGATCAAAAGGATGATATAGTTCATATTACATACAAATATATGACTTTCAATTATGTATATTTATTCCAGTAAAGCACACATCTCACGCGGATGTAACATATTTTTTATCAACTTCACACGGACGAATGGACAGCAGTTCATCACTACATAGTGTACCATTTCAAATAAAAAAAATGATCATTAAAATCGGTTCACAATTGACGAAAATATCGATTAGCATTAAAAAAACATACAACCGAACATAGTAACCTCCTTTTTCGAAGTGGGTTAAAAACAAAGTCATTTGGTCTGTCTATTTTTCTGTTCGTGATATAGTCTAAAACTGAAGAAGGTGGTAGAGCCACGCTGTAGCTATTACTAGTTTCAGCATGAATGGGTTGGCTCGTCCGGGGTAGTACCACCCTCTCACAGAACACCGACGTAAAGTAACTATGCTTGCATTGTTGCGTTTCGTTCGGTCAGTGAGAGAGCCGGAGACCCACCTCCTTTCCCCTTTCCCTTCCCCTTTCTCCTATCCCTACCCCTCCCCCATACACAGGCTGGCAACGCACTTGGTGTTGCTAGTGTCTATAGACGGTGGTGATCACTTAACATCAGGTGACCCACGTGTTCGTTTGCCGCCTTTTGACATAAAAAAAAACTACAGATCGGATTTTCATGCCGTTTTCACCAGTAGAATGATTCATAGGGGAAAGTTAGGTATAATTTGTCAAGGTTTTATTTTTACTATCGGGACAACGT